>RJWM01011182.1:0-60687 GCA_004363535.1 Dasyprocta punctata | reverse complement strand
TGCTCCCTGCCTGCCTCCCTGGAGATGAAGTTTGCCCTGAGCAGCAGGGCGAGGTGAGTAGGGGTGAGGCTGGGTGGCTGCTGGGCCCCCTTGGACTGATCAGGCTCTAGCGGGGGTCCCTCCCCTCTGTCTCCATGGCACCTGCTGTGAGATAGAAGATTCCTATTTCACGTGTCTTTAGGAAGGACCAAAATGTAGGTGACTCTGGGGTTTCTCAGAAGAATGCAGTGCCATCGAGCCTCCGTGGGGTAGCTGGAGATTTCTGAGTGAGGAGGTGACCGAGGAAATTCTGGCTTCTGGCACCAGATGGGCAGCTTGCACTCACTTGGAGATGGAGTGCTGATCAGCCATGAGGCTAGCCCTGCTCTCTTGGTCTCTTGCTTATAGTTCTACACTTGGGACCTTTTAGATAAAGTCTGTTCCTGTCCTGTATCCAAGTTCTAGGTCATCATAGCTCTAAGGTCTGAGGGGCCTCGGGTGTCTGTTCAGTTCCCACCTTTCTGGCAGGACGTTACTGGTGAGATAGGACTTGGGTGAGGCTGACCTGTCTACAAGCTAGAAAGGAAAGGTTGTCACCTGAGCAGCCCCAGGTGCCAGGAAGCTGGGGAGGGGAGGGGATAGAGTGGAGGGGACAGCTGGTGCACCAGCAGGAGGCTGAGGTAGTTTCCTAGTGGCCACTGGAGCTGGATCTCCGAGGGGTGCCCGAGCAGGGGAGGGTGTGTAGGGCAGGAACCACCGCAGGACAGACTTGAGGTGAGAAGTGGCTTGTGGAGGTGTCTGTGGACAGTCCTGTCCTGAGACCCTGACTCTGCTAGCAGGTGACAGACGGCAGGGAGGCTGGAGCTGAGGTGCTGGCTGAGGCGGACAGACTAGGAAGTGGCTCCTCAGCTGCATCTGAGGAGGAAGAGGAGGAGGAGGGGGAGCCGCCCAGGCGGACCTTGCACCTCCGAAGGTGAGGGGACCCTGCTTGAGCTGACCAGGACTGCCCTGAGCTGGGCAGGATGGGGACAGGCAGGATGGGGGAGGCCTCGGGCGTCAGGAGCCCTCACTTATGTGGCCCTCACCAGCCTTGAGGGAAAGCAGGACAGGGGCTGAGTGTGGGCTTCAAACTTAGGGTGTGGTGCCCCCATCAGCTGGCCCTGGCCTCTGTTCTGACTTACATCCTGGGGTCACAGTGCCCCTGGGAGCCTGAGAGGTGGCCAGGCTGGGGTGGGATGGGGAGCAGTACACTCCTGCTTCTGCCCTGTAGAAACGGGATCAGCAACTGCACCCTGAGGGCAGGGGTGCAGCTGGGGAGCCCTCCAGAGAGGAAGGGCCCAGAACTCCACCTGGAAGAGCTGGACGCTGCCCTCGCAGGGCACAGAGGTAAGCTGGGCAGAGTGCAGAGGGAGCCCCTCCAAGGTCCTGGGCTGGTGGCCCCTGCCCCCCATTCTTGGTTGTGTGTGCAGGGGGGTGGGGGGAGTGACCTTGACGGTGTGCCTGTTCCAGCAGTTGGTGGGAACAGGGCCCTGACTCGGATCCGCCAGGCCCCCACTGCCACAGCCTCCGAGTGGCGGCTGGCCCAGGCCCAGCAGAAGATCCGGGAGCTGGCCATCAACATCCGCATGAAGGAGGAGCTCATTGGGGAGCTGGTCCGCACAGGTGAGGCTGCTTTCCCACCCACCACATCTCCTGAGCTATTTAGAGGGGGCCCACGCTGCACTGTGGAGCAGGGGCAGATGTCCTGCATTGGGAGCCAGGTCACCCTCTTCTAGCTGTGTGACCTTGAGCACACAGCATAACCCCTTTTGCATGGGGTATTTGTGAGGGTGAAACACGTTAACTCAGGGTAGTCCTTAGGAAAAGCAGTACATACTGTTTACCCAGTGCCCGCTGTGCTTTTGGTGTCGTGCTGAGCCCAGAACTGGTCCTGATGGGCACAGTGCATGTGACTAAGGACCCAGTGTCCCCAAATCATGCCACTTCCACTACTGGTAATATGAACAAATGACCTGGGGACAATTTTAGGTGGTGACCTTTTGAGCCTTTTTCTTTAATAGTTGCAAATTTACTTGTTAGAAAATTCAATTTGCAAATTCTCTCTTTTTATCCATATCAAACAAATGGCTAAGAAGAGGGCCTCACATGCCAGGCCCCGTACAGGCTTGGCAGTGACTGGGATGTCCCACACTTGTTCCCTTCCTCCCTTTGTTCTTTGCTAATATATTTTGAAGCAAATCCCAGATATCAAGTCATTTCATCTCTGCCTCTCTAACACAGTGGACTTTGCCCTCAGCACACCTAACAGAACTTTTTCCGATTTTTGCTGTGCTGGGGATGTGGGACCCAGGGCCTCGCACATGCCAGGCAAAGGCTCCCCACTGAGTACTCAGGTCACCTTCCTGCCCAGAGCCCACGTGCAGACCCTGGGCTCCTTGACACTGTCTTGCAACTGGTTTGCGCCGTGCGCTGGGTGTGCTGTGCCTCAGGGCTCTGCGGGCCCAGCCTCACCTCCTCACAGTCGCCTCGTAGGCTGCGCCAGACCTGCGACCTGCATTTGCCTCTTTGTTTTCTCAGGCTGTCATGTAACTTGTTTGTCTGTTCTGCATTATTCCTTGCAAGCAGAAGTTCCTGATGCTTAATTATATGCATGTTCAATTATACGTTTATTTGCTGTGTATCAGGTTAACTGGTCACGGTGCCATTGGTGGGGAGGCTAGTGAAATCCAGGCCCTTGGAGGGACCTCCTTGGGGAGGGCTGTGGGGGACCCCGTGGGAGAGGGACTGTCTATGCCCTGTGGTCCTTGTCTTCCAGGGAAGGCGGCCCAGGCCCTGAACCGCCAGCACAGCCAGCGTATCCGGGAGCTGGAGCAGGAGGCGGAGCGGGTGCGGGTCGAGCTAAGTGAGGGCCAGAGGCAGCTGAGGGAGCTCGAGGGCAGGGAGCCCCAGGATGCTGGGGAGCGGTCCCGGCTCCAGGAGTTCCGCAAGAGAGTGGCTGCAGCCCAGAGCCAGGTGCAGGTCTGTGTAGGGGCCTCGAACAGGGGTGGGTGGCTGTGACCTCCCAGTCGGGGTCCCTGGGAGCAGGACGAGTGGTCTTGGGCCCCGAGCCCACTATAGAGTCTGCATATTCAGCCATTGTGCACCAGTCCCTGGCAGTGGTGCCAGCTCCCTCCTGACCTCCCAGCTTGGTCAAGTTCCTTAACCCCTCTGTTCCTCAGTTTCTTAATCTGCAAAGTAGGATAATGACACTTTTTCACAGTCTTGTGAGGATGCTTTAATATACACGGGGCACTGGACATGACATAGTATTAGGATTTTGTTGTTAGTATTACTGTTTTTTATTATTTTTTGAGACAGTCTTGCTACATAGTTCAGGCTAGTCTTGAACTCACTGTGTAACTCACTGGCCTTGAATTTAGGGCAATCCTTCTGCCTCAGCCTCCTGAGTGCTGAGATTACAGGTGTGCCACCACATCCAGCTTGTTCGTAGTATTAGCCTATCATCTACTTGTCCTCTCCCCTTTTGCATGTCCCTCTCCATTCCTCCCGCTGGTCTTACCATGCCTTGGGATTGCCAGGCATTGTTTTGAGATTGCGGCAGCACCATGCATGACTCAGCAGAGACCGTATGGGCTCCAGGTGCTGAAGGAGAAGAAGCAGGCCACGGAGCGGCTGGCCTCGCTGTCGACCCAGAGCGAGAAGCGGCTGCAGGAGCTGGAGAGGAATGTGCAGCTCATGCGGCAGCAGCAGGGCCAACTGCAGAGGCGGCTGCGTGAGGAGACAGAGCAGAAGCGGCGGCTAGAGACAGAAATGCATAAACGGCAGCACCAGGTCAAGGTCAGGCTCTGGGTCAGGATCAGGTATCAAGGTCAGCCTCCTGCTGGAGTCCCCTCTGTCCTGTCCATGAGGCTGAGCCTGGGTGGCCAGGGAGCCCTCGGGTGCTGCCCCGCTCTTGCCATGCACAGTCAGGAACCTTAGGAAGTGGCTTGTGTAGCTGACTGCTTTTCCCTGTGAAATGGGGAGCAGATGGGCAACTCAGGGTTGGGGAGACTCAGTCAGACGGGGTACATGGACAACTGCATAATGGGGTCCAGACAGTGTTTGCTGGTCCTGGAGAGCCAGGGACACTCAGAGGGCAGCTGCAGCGTTGCCCTGAGAGGGCTCTGGAAGGGTGTGGCATCCGGAACAGCCTTGTCCCTGGGCCTCATCCACACCTCACCTTCCCCCACCAGGAGCTGGAGCTGAAGCATGAGCGGCAGCAGAAGATCCTGAAGATCAAGACAGAAGAAATTGCGGCCTTCCAGAGGAAGCGGCGCAGCGGCAGCAACGGCGCCGTGGTCAGCTTGGAGCAGCAACAGGTGGGTGGGCCGAACCCGAGGCCTGAGCTCAAGGCCTGGCTAGTCGCCAGGGACCCCAGGGACTCCTCACGGGACCTCGGTGGCAGCCTTCCAGCCAGAGGGGGAACTGAGGCCCCTCCTCTGCTCCCTGCTGCCCCACAGAAGATCGAGGAGCAGAAGAAGTGGCTGGACCAGGAGATGGAGAAGGTGCTGAAGCAGCGGCGGGCACTGGAGGAGCTGGGGGAGGAGCTGCACAAGCGGGAGGTCATCCTGGCGAAGAAGGAGGCCCTGATGCAGGAGAAGACAGGGCTGGAGAGCAAGCGCCTGCGGTCCAGCCAGGTGAGGCCCTGCCGGGTGAGGTCCCTGCAGGTGATAACCCTGCCGGCTGAGCTTCTGCCCGGAGAGTATCGCACACAGATGAGCTTCTTCTAGATGATGTCCCTGCCAGATGAGGTCTAGACAGACGTGGAACTTGTGGGTCAGTGGTGGTGAACCTGGGGCGCGTATACTGTGGCGGGCTGTTTGTATCATTGAGAGCTCCAAAAGGTTCGCCGTGATGGCTGTAGGTGATGTGCCGGGTGAGTTCCGCACAGGTGAGACTCTGTGCTGCCAGACCATATCCCATGGATCCTCAAGAATTCTAAGCCGGGCATGGTGGCACATGCCTGTAATCTCAGCACTTGGGAGGCTGAGGGAGGATCACTGCAAGTTCAAGGCCAGCCTGAACTGCATGGTGAAACCCTGTCTCAAAAAGACACCCCCCCAAAAAAATTCTAGAGTTTTGGGTGGTTAATGAAGTAGTGAGGTGGGGACATCCTTCAACTTATTTTACACCATTAGCCACCTCCACAGGGCCTGAGCAGGCAGCACGAGGAGCAACAGGTTCAGGAAGTGGTATGGGCATCTAACAAGTGACTGCCAGTTTTGAAGGTGGGCGGCAGGCCTGGGCAGGTGGGCCTGGCTCCCCCAGGCCTTCTTACTCCCTCTTGAATAGGAGGCTCAGCCTCTGACTGTTTTCTCCGCTGTCTCATGGGATCGGAATGTTGCTACAATGACTAGAAGGAGTATGTTCAACCCAGACCCAAGCCTGGTCCATTCCGGTGCTGGTAGGGTTGCAAGTGCACAGAGACCAGGACGCCTGGCCTCAGGGTGTGCTGAAGTCCAAGAGGAGTGGAGCGCTGCTGGGCTTCCATAACTTGCCTTGGCTCTTAGCACCTCTGTACCTCCTATGTCAGCTCCTGGCAGGGCTTCGGGTTTTGGCCCTGGATTTCTGGTGGCCCCATCACACACCATCTAGTTGAGTCATCTCAGTGACACCCCTCCCCACCCAGCTTTGCCCTTGCCCATGTTGTCCCTTCTCGCCATCAGGGCCTCTTCCATCTGCTTATCTGTATCTTCCTCTGGGCCTTCTCTGAGGTCCTCTCCCAGATGCTCTGGGCCCTGTGTCCTCTGGTCCCTGAGCTGTGAGCTGAGCCAGGCCTCCTGCAGAGTGGTAGATTGTGGGCTTCTCCAGAGAGGGACTCCCATCTCCCTCAGCATACAGTGAGGAGCCTGGGCCCTTTCTGTCCCCACTTTGGGGACCATGCCTGCTCCTTCCCTAACCCCTGATGTTGCTGCCCCAGGCCCTGAATGAGGACATCGTGCGAGTGTCCAGCCGGCTTGAGCACCTGGAGAAGGAGCTGTCCGAGAAGAGTGGGCAGCTGCGGCAGGGCAGCGCCCAGAACCAGCAGCAGATCCGAGGGGAGATTGACACCCTGCGCCAGGAGAAGGATTCACTGCTGAAGCAGCGCCTGGAGATTGACAGCAAGCTGAGGCAAGGCAGCCTTCTGTCGCCCGAGGTACACTCAGGTCGCCCCTCTGTTCTTGTTGTCCATCTGTTCATCTGCCCTCTCAGCCCCCACCCTGGTTCCTGGCCTGCTGGCCTTGCTGTTTGTGGACACAAGTTTCCTCTGTGCAGGAGGCTCTGTGGTGGGGCTGGCCTGCCCCTTCTGCCCCTGCCTCTACCACCTCAACTGGGACACACTCTGGCTGTGCTGAACTCTAGGCTCCCTTCTGGCTAGAACCTGGCCTCCTGCCACCCTGTGCTGCGTTAGACCACATGCTCACCTGTCTCAGTTCTGTGCAAGGGGCTGAGTGTCGGGAGCATCCCTGCCAGCCACATATGCACACTTCCCTGAGCAGACAGCCAGCCCGGGCAGCATAAACTTACTAGGGCTGTGAGCAAAGTGTTCCTTTTGCTGCCACACTGAGCAGGGGCATTTTTCCTTAATGCTCAGGAGCAGGGGATGCTGAAGACTGCCTTTTGACTTTTGCATGTCTGCCCGGGACTTTAAATATCAGGAAGCCAATGCTGTTTCTCCACATGTGTCCCTGTCCCTGCAGGAGGAGCGGACACTGTTCCAGTTGGACGAGGCCATTGAGGCCCTGGATGCTGCCATCGAATACAAGAATGAGGCCATCACATGCCGCCAGCGTGTGTTGCGAGCCTCAGCCTCCCTGCTGTCCCAGTGCGAGATGAACCTCATGGCCAAGCTCAGCTACCTCTCGTCCTCAGAGACCAGAGCCCTGCTCTGCAAGTATTTCGACAAGGTGGGTTGGCACACACCCCTGCCTCTGCCTTCTGAGGCTCCACTGAGGCAGGAGCATTTTCCTCCCAGGAGGGCATTTCAGGGCCACCTTTGTCCTGCCTGGTGCACCTCTCTGGAGCAGATGCTATGTAAGACCCAGTCTCTTCCTGTTTCAGCCTGATTGCCATCTTTGGGGTGGCCCTTGCCCACAGCAGTGGGTCTTGGGGATGGTTTTGCCTCCAGAGGTATGTGGAGAGCTACTTCTGGTTGTCATGGCAAGGGTAGGGACCATGGGTTCCATTAAACATCCTTTAGCACACAGCACAGGCATCATATTGAGAGTCATTTGGAACCCACTGCCTGGAGCACTGTAAAGAAGACGTCTGAGGCAGGAGGTCCAGTGATTTCTTGTGATGCCAGTTTGTCCCATGCTTGCTTCCCCAGCTGAGGGTTCCGTGGGGGCAGTTTGGGGTGGCAGGCTGAGCCCGCTGGCCTCGGCACAGGTAGTGACACTCCGGGAGGAGCAGCACCAGCAGCAGATCGCCTTCTCAGAGCTGGAGATGCAGCTGGAAGAGCAGCAGAGGCTGGTGTACTGGCTGGAGGTGGCCCTCGAACGGCAGCGCCTGGAGATGGACCGCCAGCTTACGCGGCAGCAGAAGGAACACGAGCAGAGTGTGCAGCTGCTCCTCCAGCAGGGCCGAGGTGAGCACTGGGCTGGCTGGGCCCGGGGGCTGCCACTCACCCGCCTGCAGCCACTCATCACTCTCCTGCCTCTCCACACCAGACCACCTAGGCGAGGGGTTTGCAGACAGCAGGCGGCAGTATGAGGCCCGGATCCAGGCTCTGGAGAAGGAACTGGGCCGCCACATGTGGCTGAACCAGGAGCTGAAGCAGAGGCTGAATGTGGGGAGTGCCACAGGCCAGAGCAGGGGTAACGCTGCCCTCACCATCCGGTCCTGCCTTGCTGCTGGGTCGGGGGGACACCAGGGTTTGGGGGGCACTTAGGAACCACCTTTACTTGTTCATTTCACAAGCTGCTTATTGGCATTGGGAAGCTGGACTTTGGGACAGTGCTGCCACCTCTATTTCTGACAAGGACATACTATTCTTGGTGTCAGGTGGGGAAAGGAGGAGCCTCGGCCTGGAGAACAGACAGGGTCCTGGACATGAAGAGGGGCTGCAGCCCGCCGCACCAGAGCTTCCCTGGCAGCCCCTGCTCCCTGATGGTGCCCCCCGTGCCCGGGAGGAGATGCGCGACTTAGTCCACGCCCCCTTACCGCTGACATGGAAGCGCTCGAGTCTGTGTGGGGAGGAGCAGTGCTCCCTGGAGGAGCCGAGGCCACGGGAGGCAGCAGAGTCCCTGGTGGGGCGTGTGCTGCCCGTGGGTGAGGCCAGCTTGTCCTGGAACTTTGGACCCCTGGCCAAGCCACGGTGGGAGCCACGAAGGGCCAGCCCTGGGATGATTGATGTCCGGAAAAACCCCCTGTAGGCCTGTGGGGCAGGTCCCACCTGGGAGGGTCATTCTTGTCCTGCTGAAAATTGTCTGGCTTCATTCTATGAAGGTGTCCTCGCCTTACACCTAAAGCCGGGTCCTCGTCTCTATGTCCATTGGCGTCAATTGGGGTCTTAGCCCCAAAGAGGACTTATTTTTTTCTGCAATGCTGGGGAGTAAAACCAGGCCCTTGTGCATGCCAAGCACGTGCTCAACCCAAGCTCATTTTTTAAAAATATGCAGGTTCCAGCCGGGCGTGGTGGCGCACGCCTTTAATCCCAGCACTCGGGAGGCTGAAGTAGGTGGAGCGTTGTGAGTTCGAGGCCGGCTTGGGCTACAACGTGAGCGCAAGGCCGGCACAAGCTACACAGTACGACCCTGCCTCAAAAAGCCAGGGCCGGGAGTTTGGCTCAGTGACTTAAGCGCCTGTCTGGCAGGCACGAGGTTGAGTTCAATCCTCAGTGCTGCAAAAAAAAAAAAAAAAAAAAAAAAAAAAAAAAAAAAAAAAAAAAAAAAAAAAATGCAGGTTCCTACCACCCACCTCCTTTAGGCTGCAGGACCTGATCGCCAGCTTTCAGCTTGCTCACGTTTCAGGACAATTCTGATTTCAAGCCTTAGCTATGTGCTTGAAATTCCCTTAGGGCGGTCAGTTTAAATGGTCTCCTGTAGATGGGGGAGTTAGGGAACTTTTTAGCACATTTTTAGAATTTTTTAAGTCATTCCACAATAAACAGGAAAAGTATCAGTTTGGCTTTTAAATGTCACTCATGTGTCGAAGGCTTGGTCCCCTGCTGGTGGTGCTGTTGGAGACCTTTAGGAGGTGGCCACTGGGGGTTGTGCCACTAAAAGGGAGACTGGGATCCCAACCTCTTCTGTTCCTTTGCTTCCAAGCCCTGGAACAGACAACTCACCATGGTCCGAAACAGCTAAAACAGACCTTTTCCTTCTAAGTCATTTTAGGTATTTGTCACAGTGACAGAAAGCTACCACAGGAAACTGGTACTAGAAGTGCAGTCATGTTACCAAATCTGCAGGTTCTTTTCTTGATAACTGCAAATAATAGTTGTAGGAGCAGGCAGGATATTTAATTGAATGGGCAATGAGTGTAGGAGGAGTTCCTACTTCAAAGGCACCTTCTCCCCAGGCAGGTCTGGGTTATAGGGGGATTTGATGTGCGTGTTATCATCACAGCTTTTCACAGCAAGGGGAGACTTGAGGAACCAGGGTGCTGTTCTCTCCCCAAATTAGGGCATCACTGGGTCTGTCCTGGTACCAGTGGGTGTTTATAATGAGCCCAAAGTCGGCTGGAGTGTCAGCCTGGCATCAGCCTGGAGCGCCCCCTGCAGTTTGCAGGAGGATGTGTAACTTGCAGATGGCTGATGGGAACATGGGGTTATTGGCTGTCAGGAATTCTGGGGTTCAGTCTGGTGACAGTTGCTGTAACTATACCTGACTGTGTGATTCAGCAGCCTTTGGAAATGGCTTGCAAATTAGAAAAGTCTGGAAAGCCATGCTAGAGAAGCCTCAGTGTGAGCAGAATGGGCAATTCCGGTGGGCACTCAGACCACTGCAGAAAGTGTGGGCGGGGAGGGCTGAGCTGGTGAGGCTTCTGGTGGAAATGAGGCCACAACTGAGAACTAGACTGGAGGCCACGATGAACTCGGCCCCTAACAACTTGTCTACATTCTGTCCGGGTCCTGAGATTCTTTTGAGAGGCTGAGCTGGAAGGCCAGTAATCCTTGCAGAGATTTCAGGGCTGCACAGCTTCAGGCAGTGTACTGCTGACTGCTTTTAGCCAGATCAACAGTGTGAATCAGGAGTAAAAAGCATTGCTTCTTGGCCTTTTGGCTAAGATCAACTGTAGGAGTAAAAAGCAGAGTGGAAAGATTTGAAAAACTTAGTGTGGTCAGAAAAGGAGCATAGTTCACACTGCAGCCAGTGAGTACATGGTTGCTAGAAATTAGTGCTATTAAAAAGAAGCCGAAAAAACAAGAGAAACAAACAACAACAAAAAAAACCCAAAAACCAAAAAAACCAAGTAGGCAGGTGGCCTGTGATGTCTTTTTTTTTTTTTTTGCGGCACTGGGGATTGAACTCACAACCTCGCGCCTGCCAGACAGGTGCTTAAGCTGCTGAGCCAAACTCCCAGGTCCGGTTTTTTGAGGCAGGGTCGCACTATGTAGCTCAGGCCAGCCTTGCGCCCGCGTTGTAGCCCAAGCCGGCCTCGAACTCACAATTCTCCACCTACCTCAGCCTCCCAAGTGCTGGGATTAAAGGCATGCGCTACCACGCCTGGCTTCTTTTTCTTCTGAATTTGCAGTGATCCTCCTGCCTCAGCCTCCCAAGTGCTGGGATTACAGGCGTGCACCACCATGCCCAGCCTGTTAATTTTTACAGGGGCCTACAGGATAGCTGAGTTTGCCTGAAGTCTTGGAGATTTGGGAGTTGGATTTGAGCAATGTTACAGACGGACAGATCTTGCACTGTAGATGAACATGAGCCTTGGGGGTCGAGAGGGATCCTGAATGGCTGCTCAGATGCTTGTGTGTTGAGGCTTGGTCCTCGGGTCATGGATCTGTAGCAAGGTGGTGCAGACTATGGAAATGTTAGGTCACTGGGGATGGGCTCCTTAAGGGACACTGGGATCCTGCCCCCCACTTCCTGGGCCATGTGCTCACTTTTACTCTACCAGTGGTTCCCATCATGGTTGGACCTTAGCACAGGCCCTAAAACAATGCAGCCACTGAGTGTGGGCTGCAGCCTTTGAAACCATGAGCACAAATCCAGCCTTCTGCCCTTATAAGTGACTCAGGTCTCCGCCATAGCAGAGAGGAGCTTGCACACCTCTGCAGGCAGCTGGGGGCTTTCACTTGGGATCGGGTTATCAGCCAGTAGGAAGAATCCGATCTGGGACCACAACAGGCTTGAGCACTTTGAGAGACCATAAGGTCCAGCTGCTCCAGGGGGAAGCCAGCTAGTGGTGCCAGCTAGTGTGGCATAAGCTGGCTGGGTCTTGGGGCAGGCCTCAGAACGTGGCTGCTCTGGGGAACTGCTAGAGCTGGACCCGTCACAGGTAACCTTAGGAAGAAATATCAACAGAAAAGCACTGAAGGCCAAGCAGCTGGAAATGATCTCACTGCCACGCAGAGTATGCAAACATTTATTCCATTGCCTGCCACGGCAGTTTTGTGCACAGGATTTCACAGTCTACAAAGTACTTGTGTCACAGCATCCCAGCCTTACAGCAGCTTCTCAAGAGACCCTTTTAGCGGCTCCTGTCTCCATTTTCACAAGCAAGGCAGTGGCCTCCTGACTTGTGTTTGGGGTGTCGCTGGAATGGGATCCCACCTTACCCAGATCCTTGCCTAGTTTCTCGACTGCTGGGCCACCTGAGTCACAGCAGCAGCCCACTGCTACCCACCTCACCTCCCCAGCCAGGCAGGGCAGGTCCTGGGGCCGGTTACAGGGTGAGGTGCCACTGAGCAGCAGCTGAGTCCCTGAGAGGGACGGAAGACTGAGAGGCACTCTAGTGGGCACTGCAAGCTGACCATGGTGAAGGAGGCTTGGGATCAGGTCTCTGATTCTTTGAAGCTCATGGTGACCAGGACTTCAGTTTCACTTTCTGAAGGATCTCGGCCCTTTGGTCCCAGTTATCCCTGTCCTGGGCCCCCAGCTGGGATGCCTGGATGGTACAAGTGGGGGACAGCGGCCACCCTCACAGCACCTCTGCCTAGCCTAGCAGTGCTGGTTACTATCAGTCCTCCAGCGGGTACTGGCCTGACTAGCTAATGAGCTTCTTCCGTGTGTAAGTCCTGCTGAAGGGGCGCCGCCGGGAGAAGGCCGGGCTGAAAGTGGATGCTTCTGCAGCGGAGGGAAAGACATCCACATTCTCATCTAGAAAAAGGCAGAGAAGTGACTGAAGACTGAACAGAAGGCAACTGGCTCTAGCTGCAGGAGCTCACACACGGAGATGGGCTTAGGACAGCCACACTGCAGGGAGGGTTTTCCAACGTGCAGGAACAAACTCCACTTGTTACAAGGCCCCTTTCATGGTTATGCGCAGGGGGTCGGCAAGAAGCCACGGTGGAAATGCGCGTACCTACAGTCTTGGATCTGAGGACTTCACACTATTTTGCACTTACATCTCTGTCTCAAAACGACTCTGAGGAACAGGCCTTGTCTGGCAGACGGTGATTCTGACCGTCAGAGCTTTAGCACACTGAGTACACAGGCGGCAGGGGCATAAATCCAGGGGCAGGCACTGCAGGCTCTGAGCACACCTGTCGGGCCACCAGTGCTTTCCTGTTCAGGTATTTTTTTTGTACTGGGAATCAAATGACCTCGCGCTTGCCAGGTAGGCGCTGTGCTGCTGAGCTATCTCCGCAGCCCTCCTGTTCAGATTCTGAGACTACAGATGAGCAGTGTGTCGCAGTGGGCCAGCGCCTGTCACCATCTTCAAGACTTGAGTGCGGTGGCAGGATTTTGGGGGGTTTCTTTGCGTGCACACAGGTTCTACTGTGGAGCTGCCCTGGGAAGGGACTGACAATAGACACGAATCATGTACCCCACCCTTGGCATCCCCACAGCTCCCCCAAAGCCGAGGTTCCCCGGCTCTGGAGACCTCTCTGGTGCTTACCTGTGGGGTTTGAGCACTGCGAGGCTGCTGCCTTCCTGGGGAGCAGCAGTGGAGACTGGGTGAGAGCCTGCAGCCCGCTGGCCGAGAGGCAGCTCCGCACAGCACAGCCACGAGGCGGGGTGCAGCCTAGGGAGAGGCCAGCTGTCAGTGTACCCCACAGCCCCCCAAGCTCCAAATGCCTCCTCTCTGAGGTTGCCAACAGAAGCCACATGGCATGCAGGTTTCAAACACAAACTCACCAGAAGCGAACACCTCGTCGTCCCCAGTGGAGGGGAGCTGCAGCACAGTCCGCCTTGGACCCTCCTTTCCATGCTTCGTCACGTCTGCATCTTCCCTGGGGGCTTCACAGACTCTTTTGGCTCCACACTCAGCTTCTTCCTTGGGAGACCAATGTCTCTTCCTGGAACCCAGCTCAAACTGTCCCCATGAGAAGGCTTCCTCCGCCTTGGGCACACTGTCCCCAGGAGGTGACTGGTCTGGGAGCTGACATACCCCCTCAAACTCGAAGTCCTCTGAGACTGGAGTCTTGTGGAGGCCGAGCTCAAGGACCTGCTCCCTGGCCTGGGGTTCAGGCAGTGACAAGGCGCCGAGAGGGTCTGCGCCCGCCTCGCCTTGTGCGGAGAGCCCGCTGCTGCAGTCCACTGCCCTCTTCCTCCGGGGCCAGTCTTTAATGGAGTCGGGAGTGGTCTTTCCACTGTGCTTGGGGGATGGTGTCCAGGGAACCCCACCATCTGTCTGAAATGGAGAGGGGGTACTGGGTGGGCAGTGGGTTGGGGTGCAGGACTGGCAGATGTAGGTCTGCCCCTTGCCAGGTGTGCTGTGTGAGGAGCGGAGGCAAGGGGGCGACATGTAGGTAGCCTCGGGCTTGCTGGTGGCCCTGCTGGCCCTGGGCATGCTGAGAGCAGGGAGGGAGGCCTCCTCCCCTACAGGGCTCCCCCTTCCTGGGGCCTCAGCTCCAGCCAGTGCACTAGAGTCTACCTTCTTAATCCGAAGCCTGGGCAGGCCAGAGGCCTGCATCTCCATCTCCACCTCGTAGGTGGGCGGGCTGGCGGGCGCCTTTGGAGGCCTCACCGGAGCACTCAGGCTCTCCAGTCGGGCCGCATCCTGGCATGGCCATCCGTCTGGAGGGCAGTGCGGGGTGTAGGACACCACCTCGGGGGAGCCAGGCCCAGAGCAAGGAGCAGGTGGGGAAGTCCTGGCATCAGGCACGGGGGGTGGCTCCCCGGCACGAGCTGCTGTCCCCAGTGCCGCACCTTCACCCCCTCTCAGTGCATGGCTACCACCGCCCTGGGGCTCGGCTTCGAGAAGAGTAAGGGAGTCTGTGTCACTTGCAACAAGCAGAGGGGAGGATCCAGGCCAGTCACTACTGACACCAGGGCTTAGGTGCCTCTGTCCTTCAGGAGACGGAGGTGGAGAGGGGCTCCCTTCTCTCTGGTCCTTTCTAGAACCAGTGATGGTAGCTGGGCTGGCGGCTGTGGCAACCCCGAGTGCAGCAGAGGGCCCAGGTGGGCACTCCAGAGAGCCTCGTTTGGGGTCTGAGGTTCTTCTATACCATCTCCCAAGTTTCGATGGTGGTGGAGGGGGGATGGTGACAGACGCAACACTCTGTGGTACCGTGGGGGGAGTTGAGGGACCAGCACAGGAGGGAGATGTGGCCCTGCTAGGTGATGCCTGATCTTTCTGATCCAGGTCTCCAAGGCTAGGGGACACTGTGGAAGGCCTCCTTAGTGGGCTCTTGGAAACATCCCACTTCTCTGGAGCACCCAGTGGAGAGGAAGTCACAGTTATGTCCCCAGGTCCCTTGGGGGTTCGGACAGCTTTATCCTGTAGTGTCTGTACTGGTTCTTCTGCCTGAGAGACTCCAGGGAGAAGGAGCTGCTGGCACTTTGGGTCCTGAGTGGGGCCCAGGAGGGCTGCTGCCCTTGGCGGTGTCCTGAGGCAGTGCCTGATGGGGGTCACACACTCACTCCAGGGCTGGGCAGCTGAGGGAGCTGGGGATGCTGGATGGTAGGGACTTTCTGCACCGGAATTCACCAGATGTGGCCATGCACAGTTCACCAAGAAGCCAGGTGGCTGAGCACCCGGCCTGGTGGGCGTTCTCAGGGTCCCTGTGGCAAGAGGAGAGGCCCCTTCTTCCGGGGAGGGTCCTTTCTGTGGTGCGGCTCTTGAGGCCGACGGTGAGCAGCAGCTGGTTGAGGAGGGGTCCTGTGGGGCCTTCCCAGCCATGGCGGGCTCTGCGGGCGTCACCTCCACAGTGGGGCACAGCGGCCTTTCGGGAGCACATGGTGGGAACTGTGGCATACTTGGGAACTTTCTTGGTGTTGTCTTAGGAAAGCTTGGAGATTTCTGGTAACTCTTCTTAGGAGTCTGTAAAGAAAAGTGATTATGTTAGTGCTTGAAACAGTATCACCCATGTTTTCTTAAAAGTGTCTTCATGGCCCTAAGAGGACTAGAAAAGCACACAGGACATTTAAAATCAGCAGCAGGACCTTGAGTTGGAAATTTTACACAGCCACCCCAAATTTCTGTTAGCTATAGTCGCCTACTTTCTCTCTGGGTTTCTTGGCCACCTCTATTCCCCAGACGATACCTTCTAATCATTTTAGAAACTGTATACCTGGTAAGCTGTAGGTGTCTCAGAGCTCAGCTTGCTTCTTGACAGTCTTTTAATTCGGACCGAACCCTTCTCTGAGGGGCTGACCATCTCAGACACTGCCCCAAAAAGAAGTCTCTTGGGAGACCGAATACTTTGGATTGGAGAATTTTCTCTTTGGTCTGCAAGTCAAAGATAGCAACAATATTTAATTATTTCTCAACCCCAGTCCTCTCAACATGTATGAAAAACAGCCAGTCTGTATAAGAAGGACTGTTTTTAAAGGGAAATGTTAGGTGGGGGAATATTCTTAATTATGTCAGCCATGGCAATGGTTGCTGCCTTCTTAAATTTTAAATAAGACTACAAATTAACCCCATGTCCTATGTTAGGCAATGTGGACAACTGAAGTAATTTGTAAGTATAAACATAAAAAAACACCTATCTGTTAGCCAAGATAACCATGGATAAAAGACAAATATACAAAGAGAGGTGTGACCCTGTATATATATAGCCAGGGTGGGAATTGTAGATAATTTCTTGAAAAAACGAACTACTTAGAATAATAGTGTGGATAGCCAGTTGTAGGAATCAAAGGAATGACTGATTACAGAGGCCAAGGACTGTTCATCTAGTCACTTCCTTGACCTCCACTGTACACACACATTCTCCCTCTCCAAAGTCAAGAAGGAAAATGTCAGATTGCAAGAACACTTCCACCAAGTCAGTGTGGACTTGTGAAGAGAGATGGGCCCCCATTACCTGACTTGTGTTGCTGCAAAGAATGGACTCTCTGCACACTTCGAGACTTAGGCTGAGACACAGAATAGAAGGAACCAGAATTTTTTCTGCTAAATGATAATTGTTTGATTCGAGGACTTCGTCTCAAACTTCTTTCTACAAAATGAGAACCAGTTAGTAACCAGGGAGAATTATAGTCTTAACATCTCAGGTTGTCAAAAACAGGCAAAATTTATGTAATACCCCATGTAAGATGAAAACCTGACAGCAACTTTGACATTTCTGAAGTGTCTCTTAAAAAGTTAAAAGAGACCTGAGCTTGGTGGCACAGCACTCTGAGAACTGAGGTAGAACGATCACAAGTTAAGAGTTCAGCCTGGGCAACTTAGTGAGATCCTGTCTCAAAATAAGAAAAGGGATAGGGAGGTAGCTAAGTGCAAACCAGGGATGAGACCTGGGTTCAATCTGTAGTACTGAAGAAGGGGGAAAAAAGCAAAGCTAAATGGGGTTTGACACATGGTCTCAATAGGGTATCAAAAAACTTGCTGAGGTAATCCTAGCACTCAGGAGACTGAGGCAGGAGGACTGCTGAAAGTTCAAGGTCAGTGTGGGCTACATAGTGAGTTCAAAGGCCAGTGTGGGTTACATAGCAAGACCTTGCCTCAAACAAGAACAACAACAATAATAAAAAAAGAAAAGAAAAGAAAAAAAACAAAAGAAACCCACTGACACAGGGTGAAAAAAGATATCCTGTGTCATACCTGAAGGTGGCAGACTGTGAGACTCCTGAAGGTCACAGTCTACCCAGGTTTCATATGTGCATAATACATGTATTTGCACAGAAGCAGTAATGATAAGATTATATGCTAATGCGTTAACAGAGTATTTCTGAGTAAGTGGAATTATCAGGTAATTTAAAAAAATTTGTCTTCTCTATATATTTTGTAATTTTTCTTCAACAAATATGAATTATTTGAGCGATTAAATAAAGAAGTTAAGTCTTTGAAACCCTTCCTCTTGTCATGTACTTGTAGAAAAATTTTTGTTTTTTGAGACAGGGATCTTCCTGGCCTCAAACTTACTGTGTACCCCAGGCTGGCCTTGAACTTGTAATCCTCCTACATCAGTCTCCCAAGTGCTGGGAAAATAGGCACATGACACCATACCTGGCTCTGTCATTTAAAAATAAACCACAGTATTTTGTGTAACATGGTAGCTTAACTCTCCCACTGACCTACGTTTTCATTATGCAAAAATATTTCTTCTGCAAAATTCTCTTCATAAATTCTATACAGAAGAACATTTGCGTACAGTGACTGAGCTTCACCACGGCCCTGGAGTCATGAGAACTTCTGTAAACTATCTGTTTTTTTTTTTTTTTTTGCGGCACCAGGGATTGAACTCACAACTTCACACCTGCCAGGGCAGGTGCTTAAGCCACTGAGCCAAATTCCCAGCCCTAGTTTTTTGAGGCAGGGTCGCACTATGTAGCTCAGGCCGGTCCTGCACTCGCGTTGTAGTCCAAGTCGGCCTCAAACTCACAAAGCTCCTCCTGCCTCAGCCTCCCGAGTGCTGGGATTAAAGGTGTGTGCCACCACGCCCGGCTCTGTAAACTATCTGAGCATATGCAGAGTGACAGTACAAGCACAGAGTGGCTCCCGTAGAAGCCAGGCACAAGACAAAACAACACAGTAGCTAGTACTCACCATTTTCTCCTTTATCAGGCGACTCTTCAACAACATCAATGTCAGGACCGGGATCAGAGGACCTTGAGGAACAACCAGCAAAAGTATTCAATATTACTCAAAACCAACCACATTAAAGCCAGAGACAGTTTCTCATCTAACGAAGACCACAGAGTCTAATAAAATTAGCATTGGTAAGCTTTCTCATATGTTATTATTATTAATTAATTGTGTATTTATTTTTGAGGTAGAGTTTCACTACGTAGTTCAGACTGGCCTTGAACTCACTATGTAGCCCAGGCTGGGTTCAAATTCAGCAACCCTCCTGCCTCAGCTTCCCAAGTGATAGGATTATAGACGTAGCACCATGCTCAGCTTAGCATTTTTTATTTATATTTTGATGCTGAGGACTGAACTCAGATCCTTGTGCAGCCCCATATATGATTACTATTAAGGGTGGGATGGTTAGAATGCTTCTGTCACAAAACAATTTTACAACTTCAAAAATTACTATACATTCATACTTTTAATTCCATAATATATTAAGAATTAAACACTTTAAGTTTTTAAAAGCTTTAATTTCTGGCAGTTTGGCAAGGACTTCTGGCCTACCAACTTCACTTCTCACAGTTTACCCTACAAATTTTCTTTTTTTTCTCTTTTTGAGACAGGGTCACACTATGTAGTTCAGGTTGGTTTTGAGCTCATTTTGTAGCCCAGGCTGGTCTTGAACTCACATGAGTCTCCTGAGTGTGCCATGACACCCGGCTTTACAAATTTTCTAAGTGTAAAATTTTTATGTAGATGATACCCAGAGGGAGCTGTGACAAGATGGAGCTAACACACCTTTCTCTATCCCCTTGAAAGGGCAGCTAAACACGCTGTGTGCTCTGTTAAAAACAAACAGAAGATGATTCTATTCTGAAAGGTGGAAAGGAAGCAGCCTGGCTTAGACTTTGTGACCCTAGGAGAGAAGGGCAGTGGGCCTCCCTGCATTTTTTTTCTGCTGCAAGCATCCCAGACTTTATACTGGTAGAGCTGACAACATAAATGTGCCATAGGAACAGACTAAAAACATCCCAGGAAAGCCAGTTCTCAAATGCCAAAGAACCAGGGTGGCCAGTTACAACCAAACATTTGCAACAGTGAATCCCTGCTTCAACCAGCATCCAGGGAAAAAAACATGCAGTCCACCCACACCTCTGTGAACAGAGGTCAAGCTGGGGTGCCAGACTCCAGCCTGGCCTGGCAGGTCTGAGGACACACCTTTCGCCATGTCCATAGGTACGAGTTTAAAAACGGTAGGGAATTCATTCAATGGAACACCACTCAGCAACTAAAAAAGTCAACCTGCTGATTCAAGCAACATGTATAAATCTCAAAATAATGATGCCAAGTGAAAGAGGCTGGATAAGAACACATTCTGCATGGTTCTCCTGCCTTCAGAATTTAGGGAGTGTTCTGTGATTATAAGCACCATGGCTAAAATCTAAGTCACAAAGGTAAACAGAAGGCAAACAATGGCCCTCAAGACCATGAAGGTGCCGGGCTCAGGATGAGAATGTCACTCACCTGCCTTTGATTTGTCTGTGAAGAAGCCTCCGTGAGATTTGCTTATGGACTGGAGTCTCAGCCACACTCTTAGTCAGTAGCTTGTGATAACCTAAAATTTTATAAAGACAGCTTCAATGATACATTTCATTTAACTTTCTCGAGTAGTAGTATTGTTACCCAGCTGGAGGTCTCTTAATCATTGAGCCACGTACCATGCTCATAGTACTTAAAACAGAAGAGTTTATCAGCACTGTTAGAGATTTGATGATGACATAAGCCCAAAAGTGTTACAAATTCATTTCTCTAATAAGCACCCTGAAAAAATGAAAACTCTTTATTAGTTACTTGTTTCTGGTGCTGAATATTAAATGAAATAAAGTATATAAAAATGATGACAAGTCATGCAAGTGTTAAGATAAATCTACCTGGCACAGTATTTCCGATTGGGCAGCTGAGCTATTCCTGGGAGTTAAATGACCAGAAAGAGGAATGAGGTCAGCAGGGATGGTGGAATGAGGACCTTGGAGAAAAGGAATGACCTCCATGAAAGGAACAAAAACACCTAGCAACCATGGAAAATCAGTATTTTCAGGACTCTGGAGATTAGCTGTAAGTTTCCAATAATCTAAGAAGCATTTGTGCCAGAAAAGTAGCTGGATCTTAGTAAGTACAGTGAGCTTTGCAGAACTGTAAGCCTCCCTAACCCAGTGGTGACTTTGAAAACCAGCAGCCTCAAGATCTCACAGAATGGCCCAGACTCCTCCAAGGTCCTGCTGCAGGTAACTGGCGTCACCTGACCTGCCTGGCAGTTCCCTGGGAAATCCTGCTCCCAAAGCTCTACTTGACTGACTCGGAACTCACCCAGTGCAAACCACTTTCCCCCCAGGAGGATTTACTAAAATCATAGACATAAAAGTTGCCTGAAGTGGTGATAATCCGGGAAAGAAGTTTTATACCTAACTATTCAGAAATGAAGAAGGAGGTAGCATATTTCTATTTTAAAACAAAACAGAACAGAATCTGTCATTAGCAGACCCGCCCTGTAAGAAGAAACTAAGGCAGCCCTTCAGGCTGACAGGAAAGGGTGTCAGAGTAGCTCGAGCCACATGGAGAATTAACACTGATAAAGCAATTATGTAAGTATAAAACATTGTATGAAAGTATTTTTTGTTTACAACTCCTTTTTGTCCTCAGATTTAAAAGAAACCCCAGACACTGGATTTACTAATCAAAAATATTAAATTGGCTTTTCTAAATATATTCCAAGAACTGATGAAGTTATGGAAAAATAATTTTAAAAAATCAGGAAAATAATGTATTAATAAAATGAGCGAGCCGGGCGTGGTGGTGCAGGCCTTTAATCCCAGCACTCGGGAGGCTGAGGTAGGAGGAGCCTTGTGAGTTTGAGGCCGGCTTAGGGAACAACACGAGCACAAGACTGGCCTGAGTTTCATAGCGCGACCCTGCCTCAAAAAACTAGGGCCGGGAGTTTGGCTCAGTGGCTTAAGCGCCTGCCCTGGCAGGTGCAAGGTTGTGAGTTCAATCCCTGGTGCCGCAAAAAAAAAAAAACAAAAACAAAAAAAAAAAACAACAACTGAGCATACTAGTAATACAGTAGAATTATAAAAGGGCTGAGCATGGTGACATATGCCTGTAACCTCAGCACTTGGGAGGTTGAGGCAGGAGGATTGCTGTGAGTTCAAGGATAGCCTATACTACATGGCAAGATCCTGTCTCAAAAAAGAATTACAAAAGGAACCAAACATAAATTCTGGAGCCAAAAATTACAATAACTGTTTTGTTTCCAAGGGTTGAGGATCAAACCCAGGTCTTTCCACCCACTCTACCACTAAGCTACAACGTGAGCCCCAAAAATACTGTACAATAACTGAAACCAAAATTCACTGGAGGAATTTAATCTCAAATTTGAACAGACAGAAGAATCAGTGAACTTGAAAATAAGGCAGGCAGTAATTATGCAATCTGAGCAGAAGGAAAAGGAACAGAGAAAAAGGAACAAAGCCCAAGGGATGTGTGGACACCATCAAGCAAACGGCTGTACACAGCACGAGTGTTCCAGAAGGTGACACAAAGCGACAGAAAACTTTTTGAAGAAATGACTGAAACCTCCTAAATCTGATGAAAGACATAACACATCAAAGAAATTAAATGAGTTCCAAGCAGTATAACTTAAAGAGGTCCACAGAGGTTATTACAATCAAATTATCAAAATCCAAAGATGAAGAGAGAATTTTAAAAAGCAACAGAAGGCAGTGGATGACATCTTTCAAGCCCTGAAAGGAAAAAGGTAGTCAATAAGAATTATATACCTTGCCAGGGATTTAGCTCAGGGGCATCAGCACCTGCCTGGCAAGTGTGAGGTCATGAGTTTGATTCCCAGTAGCAAACAAACAAACAAACAAAAAATTATATACCTTTCAAGAATAAAATAGAAGTTGGGCACGGTGGCACATGCCTGTAATCCTAGCACTCAGGAGGCTGAGGCAAGAGGATTGCTGCAAGTTCGAGACCAGCCTGGGCTATAAAGGCCAGCCTGAATTGCATAGTGAGATACTGTCTCAAAAAAAGACAAAACAAATAAACAAACAAGAATAAAATAGAAATCCTAGCACTTGGAAGGCTGAGGCAGAAGGATCACCACAAGTTCAATTCCAGCCTGGACTACAAAGTAAGTTCAAGGCTAGCCTGAACAGCATAGTGAAACCCTTTCTCAAAAAAAAAAAAAAAAAAACAATGCAAAGCAAAGCAAACAATCCCACATCAAGGAAAGCAGCACACCTGTACTCAGAAGAAAGCTGCTGGGGTGCTTCAGGCTGTAATGAAAGGACCTTAGATGGACATGAAGAGAAATAAAGGACCAATAAACTAACTCATAAGTACTATAGAAGCCAGTAGCATTATGGCACTTTTGATTGCAAGTACTCATTTTTTCCTTTACAATTTAAAAGGCAAAGGCATAAAGCAGTAATTATAAACCTATACTTTTTGTTTGTTTTGGTACTGGGGATCAAACTCACCACTTTGTACTTGCCAGGCAGGCACTTGTGCTGCTGATCTAAATCCCCAGCCCTTATAAACCTATATTATGGCCACAAAATTTGTAAGGGTGTAATCTATGACATAACAACCTAAAAAGGAAAGAGAAAGAAATACAGTAACGAAATGTTTGGGTACTATTGAAACTCATTTGGTTTTATCCAAACTAGATTGTCTAAAGTTTAAGATGTTAACTGTTACCTCCAACCACTAACATGGTTACTATAAAATATACAAAAAAGGGAATCAAAATGGTACCCTACAAAAAACTAGGCAACAGTAACATAAAGGGATAGCAGTGGAGGAAATAAGGAATGAAAAGGTCATAAGGAAAAAAAAAAGCTGTAAAAAAAGAGCCATAAAATATACAGAAAGAAAATATAAAAATGGTAGAAGTGATTCCTTATCAATCTACATTAAAAGCCGGGCGTGGTGGCACATGCCTATAATTCCAGCACTCAGGAGGCTGAGGCAGGAAGATCACTGAGAGTTCAAGGCCAGCCTGGGCTACAAAGTGAGTTCAAGCCCAGCCTGAACTGCATAGCGAGACCGTGTCTCAAAACATAGGGCCAGGGATTTAGCTCAGTGGCTTAAGCGCCTGCCTAGCAGCTGCGAGGTTATGAGTTTGATCCCTGCTACCAAAAAAATAAAATAAAATAACTACATTAAATTATAAATGGCTTAAATACTTCAATGAGAAACCAAAATTGGTGAAAAGATTAAGAAAACATTATCCAAGTATATGCTGTCCACTGGAGACTCAATGTAGATACGAAAACACAGAGGTTAATAGTAAAAAAGATAACAAAAGATATACTATGCAAGAACTGGATGGCTACATTATTGTCAGACAAAACAGATTTTAAGCCAAAAAAAAAAAAAAAAAAAAAAAAAAAAAAAAAAAAAAAAAAAAAAAAAAAAAAAAAAAAAAAAAAAAAAAAAAAAAAAAAAAAAAGATTATAAAAGATAAAAAAACTGGCAGAACTGAAGGGATAAACAGATATTTAACCATAATAGTTGGAGACTTCAACATTACACTTTCAGCAATTAAACAGAAGATCAACAAGTAAACAGATGACTTGAACTAAAGGCAACTAGATGTGTACACAACACTTCACCCAACAAGACCAGAACGTATATTCCCAAGCACACGTAGAACATTCTCTAGGACAAACTAAGTACTAGGCCATAAAAGAAATCTCAATACATTTCTTCCCCTATAGCGCCACAGCAGAACAAACTCAGGCATTAGGCAAGTGCTCCACCAATAAGCTGCACCCCTAGCCTGAATCTCAATTTAAAAAGATTGAAGTCATACTATATTTTTCAATACCAACAGAATGAAACTAGAAATCAAAAGAAGGAATTGGGAAACTCCCGAATGTATAGACATTAACAGATATAAATAACCAGTAGGTCAAAGAAGAAATCACAAGGGACTTGAGATGATGACCATGAAAACACAGCATCCCCAAACTTAGGGGCTACAGCAGTGCTTAGAATGGAACTTACAGCTGTAATTAAACAAAAGAGCTTTCAAATCACTAACCTGTCACCTTCACCAAAATAACACAGGGAAGGAATAAATAAAGGTGAGATTAGAAATGCAGCAGAGAAAAGCTCAAATTCCTTAAAAAGATCAATAAAAATGACAAAACTTTTCCTTAGCTAGACTGACCAAGAAAAAGAAGGGAAGACTAAATCAGGAATCAAAGATGGGACACCACCACCAGGAAAGCTGTTACTGACAAAACCGCTCTCTTCTTGGTTACCCTGAAATGTAATACTTTTGGTCTTCTTGAAGTTGTCACATTTATGGTCCAGATCTTCCAAGGCAGACACAGAATGACTTCTAGGCAGGCCCCGCTTTAATGATCTCTTTGAAGGAGAAATCATTTCCTGATTGAAAAGATTTCTTCGAACTTTGGTCACTTCTGAAAATATGGGGGGAGGTGGGTAGAGGGAAAAAAGAAAAGGTCAAATATTATATTCAATAAAACAGAGGAACTCTTATCCAGTCAGAGAAGCTGCTTAAACAAACTACAGCTGATTGCTATACAGTGTATTCACACTTACTAAAAAGATTTCCTCTAAACCCTGTATGCTGGGAGGCTTAAGAAGGAGGATCACAAGTTCCAGCCTGGACAAATTTGTGAGACCCTGTCACAAAATAAATTAATTAATAAATAAAAAGGGTTAAGAATGTAGCTCATTGTGAAGGCCTTGGGCTCAACCTGCAATATCTAAAAAAAGAAAAAAAAAATTCCTTAGCTGGGCATGGTGGCACACCTGTAATCCCAGTACTCAGGAGGCTGAGACAGGATTGTGTAAGTTCTCGGCCAACCTGGCCTACATAATGAGTTCAGGGCCAGCCTGAACTACACAGCAAGACCCTATCTCAAAAAAATAAATAAATAAATAAATAAATAAAATAAAATTAAAAAATAAAATAAAATAAATAAATTCTTAGATAGTATACTGCCATTGTACCTTAAAACTATTTACTCTTATAGCTTTTGAAAGTCTTTGAATATGACTGTGTACAAGGTAGGGGTCCAATTCATTCTTTTGCATGTGGATAACCAGCTGGTGCAGCACTACATCATCAAAACTACTCATTCCCTCATAAACTGGCTTGGTACCCTGCTTGAATACTCAGTTGAGCATAATAAACGCTAGAATGTTAATTCTTTTTTAAATGTTAGACAGAACTTGGCAGCGAAGCCCTCTAGTCCTGGGCATTTCTTCATGAGACATTTTTTGATGACTAATTCAATCTTTGTACTTGTTATAGAGCCATTGTATTTCTTCTGAAGTCTGTTTTCAGTAGTTTTGTCCTTCTAGGAACTTGTCTACTTACTCTAGCTTAGTTAATCTATTGGTATAAACTTGTTTATAATTATTCTATTACAAATTCATTTTCAATCCAATATTCAGGAGTACAAGGTAGGCCTACATCTTTTGTTAAAATAGAAGCTTTACTTGTAAAATGGAACATAATTCTTAAAATGGATGGCTAATATAATCATGGTCCTATTAATATATTCCAAAAATTATTATTTTTCTCATTTTTTTAACTGTATTATTGTTAACGCATTATATATAGTAGTAATATTACTGTATTTACCTCAGCTTTGAAAAACTGCTCTCTTCTTTTTGAGATATTGGGGATTGAACTTGGGGGGCCTTTGCACTGAGCAACGTCCCTACCCCTTTCCTTGTGTTTTATTTTGAGACAGGATCTCACTACATTAAGTTTCCTATACTGGGCTAAAATTTGTGATCCTCCTGCTTCAGCCTCCCAGAACACTAGGATTATAGGTGTGTGCCACCATTCGTAAGTAAGAAACTGTTCTTTTCAACTCCATGGATTTCATTTTCTTCTGACTGCTTTACTAATCTGGGTAATGTAAATTTTCTTCCTGACTCCAGAGCATAAGTTTTGACCATCTAGAATCAAAGTGAGGGAAAAACCACTGCAAAGTGGATCAGTTCTTAACACAGCTAGCAAGATGGCACCTTAACTACAAGCAAAATAGCCTGGTGGAAGTGACTTTAAAATTCACCAGGGGTGAATTTAAACTAAGACAAATAATTGAGGATTCCGAAAATAGAACATGCTTTGTGTTTAGCTATCAAAAATAACATATACATTAACGTTGAGAACACCAATAACATAAATCAAAGTTTGAAAAGATGTTTCTGTATCTCATTATAAGAGTTCCTGTTACCTGACTTATGCTGTCTGTGCAACTAATTTATTAAAGCCTGAAAGCCTGATCTGATGTTATTTTCTATTTTGAAAAATTTACTATCTATGAAAGAATACAATAATCCAGCTGGGTGTGGTGGTGCATGCCTTTAATCCCAACACTCGGGAAGCTGAGGCAGGAGGATCATTGTGAGTTCGAGATCAGCCTGGGCAACAAAGTGAGTTCAAGGCTAGCCTGAACTACATAGAGAGACCCTGTCTCAAAAAATAGGGCCAGGGATTTAGCTTGAGGTTGTGAGTTCAATCCCCGGTACCAAAAAAAAAAAAAAAAAAAAAAAAAAAAAGAATACAATAATCCTATGTGTCACTGAAATTTACTGCCAACATTTGTTTCTTGCCTCCATTTCTGTCTAATGTACAGTTTTCCCTGGATCCTGGGGAGTAAGTGGTGGCCTTTACAATTCTTTGTCTACTTGTCAGCATGATCTCCTAAGGACATTTTCCTACACAATCATGATGTTATTATTACACTCAGTATATTTCCAGCATGCAATCCTTCCTCTGATTTCTGTCTCAAAATATAGTGTTTTTTCTTTCTAAATTTAAGATCCAAGCAGGGATCATGACGTGGTGCATTTAGGGTCTTGCTTCAACTCCTTTCACCCAAAGCAGCTCCACTGCTTCTCTTCTTTTCTCTTTCTCTCTCTTTGGTTTTCATAAAACTGGTATTTTTAAAGATTTTGGGCCAGCAATTTTGCAGAATACAGTATTTTTGAGACCATGTGAATATCTAATTCCACTGAGGCATGGAATTTGGACATATTTTATTAACCAACAATGATATAAAGCCATAATTTATAATTGAATGCAGCTGCTTAAATACATGGACTCAAAATAAGTTTGTCCTTTCAGTGATTCACGCAAACAATGGGAAAACAAAGCATACCTTGTACTGCGCCTTTCGCTGGGAGTGCAGGCTGCTGAGGAGCAGGGTGAGAGCCCTCCTGAAAAAAAAGAAAAATGTTGTATGAAAATTTGTATAAGCATTCATTTAAAAGAAAACAAAAAAATTCCACATGAAACCCTTTGGTCCTTGCAGTTCACTTAGAGATCCATAGTAGGAACAGTAAAACGTACATAGGGAGATGTTCCAAAGGCACTCCTGCTGCACTGTGATGATACAAAATAGGAAACACCATAAATGCCCATGGAGAGTGAGACAGCTAATTGTACACCCATCCACTGCACACATCACAAGGATAAAGAAAGAAGACTGCCGGGCATGGTGGAACACGCCTTTAATCCCAGCACTTGGGAGGCTGAGGTAGGTGGAGCGTTGTGAGTTTGAGGCCAGCTTGGGCTACAACATGAGCAAGGCCGGCCTGAACTACAGAGTGCGACCCTGCCTTGAAAAAAGTAGGGCTGGGAGTTTGGCTCAGTGGCCTGCCTGGCAGATGTGAGGCTGTGAGTTCGATCTCCAGTACAAAAGAAAGAAAGAAGACTTAGGTATACTAACATACAAAGATCTGTGATGGAGGGGCAGTTAAAAAAAAGCAGATAGTAAGTAAGGGAGGTCAACTCACTTTACTCTTTATGTGCATGTGGGTATATTACTGAGAAATATAAACCTTTGACGATTGTTTATGATATATACAGAACAGGGATTGGGGCTACATATAACAAATAACTGATTACTTCTGAAGAATGGACAGAGAAGGGATGTTCTATTAACTTTACAATTTCAACTATTAAGTAATGATCATGTATACCTTTTACACCTAAAAATAAGAGAAAAGCCATATAAATGCATTAGAGGGTGGTTATACTTTTAGAAGCATCTCTGTATCAAACTGCTACTCACTTGCTATTCTAGTGAAAGATTCAAAAGTCTGAACTCCAGGGGCTCCACACAAAGGGACAGTTTTTTCAAAATTTTTTGTTTGTTCAATTATAATGTTATAATTCAAAGAATGAAGAAGCACACATAAGCAGAAACTTCAAATTATGGTATACAGACCAAATCTAGCTCACCTCTCATTTTGAAAATAATGCTTACTGAAACACAGCTGTGCCCATTTCTTTTGTTTTTTAATGTTTTGGTGCTTAGGACGGAACTCAGGGCCTCATGCTTGACAGACAAGTGTTCTGCCACTGAGTTAACTCTCCAGCCACCCCATCTCTTTACATGGTGTCTATGGCTGCTTTCCCACTACAACAGGACTGAGTCACTGTGACAGAGACTGTGTGGCCTGCAAATGTTTAAAATGTTACAGTACTGTTAGGCCTTACCTAAAAGGAAAGCTAAGGAAAGTATGTCCAGGAGATACAGGGGTGGGATCATACATTGTTAAGATCATTGTGCTCTTTGGGAATTAATACATGCAAAGGAATTAGTATACAGTAATAATCAGACAAATTAATATTATGTATCTACACTTATGTTACAGTTTCGCTGCTTTTTGATGTAGCTATATTGACCTTTCAGAAGACACTGATTTTTTTGATAGAAACTTAACTGGTTTTTCTAGTGTTACTATCTATGGTACTGACTTTGACATTAAAAAAAAAAAAAAACTTGTTATTTTTGTTTTTGGGACAAGGGCTTGGCTTTTTTTTGAGACAGGGTCTCACTATGCAGTTTGGGCTTGGCTTGAGCTCACTTTGTAGCCCAGGCTGGTCTTGAACTCGCAATGATTCTCCTGCCTCAGCCTCCTGAATACTGGGATTATAGGCATGAGCCACCATGCCTGGCCTAAACTCTTGGCTCTTAGTAGCTCAGGCTAAATTCAAACTCTCTATGTAGCCCAGCCTGGCCCTGAACTCTCATTCCTACTGCCTCAGCCTCCTTGGTGTTAGATTACCGTATGAGCAAAAATCAGCAAAATACATTATTAAGCAAAACCAAATCCTGGACTCAGTATATCTAGTCTTAAGACTTCAAGTTCTCCTCTCTTTCCTCTGTTCCCAGGGCTGGCGATCCAACACTAGGTCTCATTCACATGGGGCAAGCGCAGCATCACAGAGCTACATCCCCAGCACAGAACTTCAAGTCCTTATGTCTAGTGCCATAGAGAAGCCAGTTACCATTTGATTTCCTGATCATTGTCTTCTATTTTTTCTTTTTAAACTTGTTATTGAAGTAAAACAATATACATACTGAAAAGTACATTTCTAGGAGGCACTAAAGTCTTATTGTGATAGTAGATGGTCACTATATTAATTTTTCTTGTCTATATTAAAGATTTTTAACTAATTTATTCACTTCTAACTTACTTTTACCTATGTCAGACTCAGGCAAAATGGTTAATCTCTTAACAAATTTATATACACATTCATGAAAATATTTAACATCAGCTGAGAATTTTTAATCCAAAATCTGAAATCTAAACTGGCTAAAACCCAAATTTTTAAAATTTTCAACACTACATACAAATAGTCCAGAATCCAAAACAGCCTCTGAAATCCGAAATACTTCTGGTCTCAGATATTTCAGATTAGGGATACTCTGCCTGTATTGTTTCTGTATCCATTTCAATTTCTATTTCCTAAAAGTGTGAGAGATTATCTTGCATTCTTTGTTTCGTTTTGTTTTGTTTTGAGACAGGGTCTCACTATGCAGGGCAGGCTGGCCTTAAACTTGTTTATGTAGCTGAGGTTGGCCTCAAACTCATGGCAGTCCTCCTGCCTTTGTTTCCCGAGTCCTGGGATTACAGGTGTGCAGCACCATGCCCAACTTGCCTTTCATGCTTATTAATAACATCAACTTAAACTGGAAGGACCAACTTGGGTTGGTGCCATTTCATATTTATTGGAGAATACTTACATTTTTTGTAGTTCTCTTGGACACTTTGGGAATTTCAATTTGTCGAAGATTCTGTGAAACCTCTGCAAGGCTTTTATGTCTTATTAACGCATTTTTCCTTTAAAAAATAAAAAGAAACTAGTCAAGACACACCAGACAGAAGTTACATGTAGTTAAATTTGAATGGAACCAGCGTCTAAAATGAAAGCTTATTTAAATAAAAGTCAGTTGTCTTGGTAATGGCCTGGATTTATATCAAAACAAGTCACCACTAAAATTTCCAAAAATAACTACCAGAAATTCAACTAATTAATAGCAATGAAAAGCATCAAGAAAAATTGGAAAAGCGAACTGAAACCCTAAGCTTATTTCATAAACCTCTCCTAGTTCCTACAGACCCCACGTGGACTTAAAGAAGGACTTTGTGAACAAGATAAGGGCTGCATATTTCCTAGGTAATAGAGTATCAGATGCTGCTTGGCAGGAACTCGGATAGTTGGCTTCTGTGACTCAGACTGAAGGGAGACTATTAATTCAGTTACATAAACAGATACTAGACCAGGTTTAAATGCACCATTTGTCTGAACTGTGTGACTAACAGTGCAAGTGATGCCTTCACACCCTGAGTGCTCACCTCCTCTTCTCGGCTGATCTGGTCCGGAGCTCCTCCAGCTGGCCAGCCTCGGTGCTGCCTGACACTGATCTGTGAGAGCTTGATGGAAGAGACTCGGAAAGCAGTGGGGATTTACTCTCTTGTGTCATGGAGTCATCACTGAAAAAGTCTGCAGGAAGAACGTCAGCCAGCTTCTGAGGAATCTCAAGTCCAAGGCTGTTGTAAAGCTTCCCTAGTGTCTCTGGGATGGAGTCAATGTACCTGAGGAGAAGATTGGTTAGGTACGGAACAGTTACCACCTCACGCCTCTGTTCCTCTTCACCCAGCATGACAAATGGCCCTCACAGTCCCATAACTCCAGACAACTGTGTGGTTCTTGGTAAGATAGCTTTAAAGCAAATAGCCTCTAAACTTACAATTTCAAAATCTCTTCCAGAAAATTTGCTGGGTACGCTGAATCTTCAGTTAGATGCACTATGCGCAGCAAAGCTGTCACCTGAAGGAGATTTCAGCAAATTACCATGTACCCTCTGCAGGGCTACTGAAAACACTGGGATCCATTCCCAGCAGCACTAAGATATGTATTTACCTCTTCCACTACTTGCTCCATCTCATCTGGGTTTTCTAGTATGGATGGGCACTGCAAACACATCTCCAAACGAAGAAACACCTGAAGCTGGCACCTTGAGAGAAAAACACTCAGTCATGTCTGTGTTGACTGCCCATTACCTGAAAACTCTTTTTGGTACAGATCTATTTATATAATAATGACCAGTAAGAAGAGTCACTGCTTTCTCTAAATAATGATGTGCTTGTTAGGTAAATAAGTGACATGCCAGAACATCACAAAAATCAGCTAACAAGCATCTCCAAGCAATTGGCGATCTTAGATCCCAACAAATGTGGGAGCTTTGTTTTAGAGTAAAATTTTAAAATTAAGTAAGTGGAAGGAAATTACGTACTCTCTGACTTCATTTTCCTTGTCCAGTTTTTTCCCTAGATTTTGTCGGAAACTTTTGCTAGTTTTTAAGAGGTCACTTTTTATGTGATTCAGGCAGTTCACCTAAAAATACAAATTATTACACAGAAGTTACTTATCATTATTTCTAATTTCTTTCACAGCCTACTAATGCCCCAAGAAAGAAAGTATATTCCTTTACAAATTTCCCCTTTTCCTTCATTTGAATGAAAAATAATGAAATGAATATTCTTCTTTAATATCATTAAAAAGAACATGGTAAAAAAAGATTTGTGAGCAAGTAGACATGGACAGGGCAACCTGCAAGCTGAACAGTTTTAAAAAGAAGGTTCCATGAAATGCTGATAGCAAAGTATAAGTTTTATAAACCACTACTGTTCACTTTAGAAGGAGCCCTGCTTTTGCCAATAAACATGAACAAAAATAATGATAATATGGTCTACAACCATGTTTACAGCACTGCCAGGCACTACATCTAAGGAGTTTCAAAAATTACAGATGACCAGGTCCAAACCCAAGCTGTTAAAAAAAAAAAAAAAAAAAAAGTTCTAGGTGATCATGAAAGGCAATGAACATTAGAAACCAATGGCTTGATTTGTGCACCGACCATGTACTTCAAATGAAGACAGAACTTTCACTAGGTGAGACATATGTAGTTATTTACACACACCTATTGCTTTGTTTTCGCCTTACCAGGTCACCATGTTGGCCTTCTAAGATCTGGAATTTTCCTCCTCTCTTGCTCTTCTTGTCATGTTTGGTTCACGGACAGTACAACAGACATTTCCCAAGACATGTGAACAAGCCCCACCAATGACCAACCAACCGTTGCATCTATTAACACCTGGACTTTCTTACTTCTACTTCCTTGGTGCCTTTCGATTTTAGGAACACTTTAATAGTTGAGATCATGTTCCGAGCACATGAATATAATGTGATTTCCCCTGTGGTCATAGTCTTTTGGTAATTTTCATGTATATAGGATAGCAGCTCCTCCTCAGTTTTAAAATCTGTGGAAAAAAACCCCGAAAATTAATGATCACATTGAAGTTCTTATGTTATTTAAGCCAGTGGTTCTCAGCTAGGGGAAGATCTTACCTCCGAGGGGACATCTGACTAGGTATTATTGCAGCAGAATACTGCTCTCCAGGAATCAAACTCTGTCATACCGTGGGAAAGGAAAAACGATGGAGACAATAGAAAGTGGTTGCCAAGGATTAGGGAGAAGGGAAGGTGACTAACTGGACCACAAATGATTTCTGATTTCTATATGTGTCCCATTTTTGTATGTTTGAATATTCAACTTCTTAGTAAGTTTTTTCTCCTTCAATGTACATGTCTGTAACTGAGATGATTGCATTAACCTATCATTTAGATTTGTCAAAACTGTCTTGTGGTTCTGCCAATTTTTGCATCATATATTCTGAACCTTTTTTATTAGGTTTATACAAATTCAGAATTGCTTATTTTCTTATGATTGTCTTTCATCAGTATAAGTAATGTATTTATTCCTAATTTTGTTGCTTATATTAATATAGATAAACCTGCTTAAAAAAATCCAATCCGATAATTTCTTCTAAATAAGTTTACAAGTGTTATGATTATTAGTAAGCTATATTATGACTGAATATACGTGTGCATTTATTTATTTATTTATTTTTGATCGAGACAAGGTCTCACTATGCAGTTCAGGCTGGCCTTGAGCTCACTTTGTAGCCCAGGCTGGCCTTGAATTCGCAATGATCCTCCTGCCTCAGCCTCCCGCGTGCTGGGATTACAGGCATGCACCACCACATCCGGCCTTTTTTTTTTTTTAAAAAGACAGGGTCTCACTACATGTTCAGGCTGACCTTGAACTTGTGGCAATACTCCTGCCTCAGTCTCCCAAGTGCTGGAATTAAAAGCATGCAGTACCAACCTTGATCCAACCTTATTAGTTAATTAATTAATTTTATTTTGTGAGAGGATCTCACTAAGTTGCTTGGGCTGGGCTAGAACTTGTAATCCTCCTACTTCCACTTCCCAGAGGGCAGATTTTGGAAAAAAATCTTTTTTGTAAATATGAACATAGTGATCAGTCTGTAGTTGGCTTAAGCAGCTTCTCTGGATAAGAGTTCCTTTGTTTTACTGAATATTTATCTTTTCTTTTTCCCTATCTTCACCCCATGTTTTCAGAAGTGAGCAAAGTTTAAAGAAATCTCTGTAAGGAATATTGTTGGCATTTTGATTGCATTAAATCTATCTATCAGTTTGGGGAATATGGTCATTCTGTCAGTGCTGGTCCTGCCTATCCAAGAACAGGCGATGCCTTTCTATTTTTCTTCTTTGATCTCCTTTTTCAGAGTATGGTAGTTTTCATTGCAGGTGCCTTTCACCTCCTTGGTTACTTCCTAAATATTTAATTTTCGTTGATATTATCGTGAATGGTATTGTTTTCTAATTTCTTCCTCGGTGGGTTCACTAATAGCATGTGGACCAATGGAACAGAATAGAGGGCGCAGAAATAACCCCACACATTTAGCCACCTGATCTGGAAGAAAGATAGCCTCTTTAACAAATAGTGCTGGGCAAACTGGTTATCTACATGTAAAAGACTGCAGCTTGACCCACTATCTCTCATCATGTACTAAATTAAAATAAAAATGGGTCTAAGATCTAAATATTAAAACAGAAACATTTTGCCAGCTAGGAGATAAGATACTGGCAAGTACTTTCTGAATAGAACCCCAAATGCACAAAAAATAAAATCAAGAATCAACAAATGGGAACATATCAAATTAAAAGCCTTCTGCACAGCAAAGGAAACCAACAGAGTGAAGACAATGCACAGAATGGCAAAAAATGAGAACTGAAATGAACAGCAACTTCTCCCAAGTACAAATGGCCGATACAAGAAAAATATTCAACATTGCTAGTCAATAGAGAAATGCAAATTAAAACACTGAAATTCTATGGCTGTCATCAAGAAAAGAAATAACAAATGCTGATTAGGCTATGGGGTTGGGGCGGTTTGGGGGCCTTCTACACTACTTGTGGGAATGCAAACTAGAAAGATCAGTACAGAAATCACTATCAACATTCCTCCAAGACCTTAAAACAGGAATTCCATTCAATCCAGCTATTCCCTTTCTATTTCCTTCCTGAATGAATAAAAGTTATCATATTAATGTTTACAGAAGCACAATTCATAATGGTTAAATCTTTTTTTTTTTTTTTTGTGGTACCAGGGATAGAACTCATGACCTTGCGCTGGCCAGGCAGGCGCTTACACTGCGGAGCTAAATCCCCAGCTCCCATAATGCCTAAATCTTGGAAGCGGCCTATATGTCCCTCAACAGATAAATGGATAAAGAGAATGTGGCACTTACACAGACCACAGAACTACTCTGCTTTAAAGAATAAATTTGAGTCATTTGTAGGAAAATTAATGCACTTTAGATCCATAATGTTACCTACCTTTACATTAACTAACCCACTGTGAGCCATTTTGAGTTGATGTTTGGATGTTTTAAGAAATTTTTGATGTGCTATAAGGTTTGGGGTATTTTTGCATGTGAATATCCAGTTATTCTAGTATATTATTGAAGGTACAATTCTTTCTCCACTTAATTGCTTTTGTATCTTTGCCAGAAATCAATTGTCTGTTATATGGGTATTTATTTTGGGACTTCACATTGGTACCTTGGTAGTTTATCTTGATATCAATGCTGTTTTGTCAAGATTGGTGTAACTTTGTGATAAGTCATGGGATTGGGGAAGGTTGGAGCTCTAATTTTGTTCCTTTATTAAAGTTATTTAGACTATTCTTAGTCTTTTGTATTTCTACAGAAATGTAAGAAATGTTAATTTTTATGAAAAATGATGCTGGCATTTTGATAAAGGATTGTGTTTTCTGATCTTTATAATTTTGTTCTATTTGTTCTTGGTTTTATTCTTTTATTTCTAATTTCTTAAGGTAAGATATAAGGGTATTTGATAACTTCCTTTTCTAATAAATATACTTGGTGTTAAAAAAAAGAAATAAAACGCTTTGAAAGTTAAAAAAAAATCCATAATGTTAAATGAAATAAATCAGACACATAAGCCTAAATGTCATATTGTTTCTCTTATATGAAAAACCCAAAGTATTTTAAGTAAATCAAAGAACAAAATAAAAAACAATAGGAAATAGGTAGATAGACTTTCATGAATGGGAAAGGGAACTAACTATGGGGGAGAAGGGAAAGGAGATGTAAAAAGAATTAAAATGTGTCACGTGCATCTACCAACTTCCCACAATAAATGTATTCATTGTGTACTGCAAATACGTACCAATAAAGAGTTTTAAATGAATAAATAAATAAACAAACCAACAAACCAAAATGCTACGGAGGAATACCTTTTGGTCTAGAACTCCTTAATGATCTTCCTCTGTCTTCCAGTTTATCTGCTGTCCTTCCACCAACTGACTTTTGGATCACTTTTTCCCCAGCTGCGTCTGGGCTGCCATCTGGTTGTAACTTCTGAGCCTTCACATTCAGCCTTGCAACATTCAGCATCTTTAAGGAACGACACATGGTATTCATCTTCTGCCTCACTGGAGTGCGAGGGATGCCTCCTGCCAAAATGACAGCAGGGAAGAAATGTCAACTAACTTTCTCTTCTGTGGAACCAAAAACTACTTTCATTCAGATGCCATGAAAGAACAATGAAGTGCACTCCTTCAGAATGATGGGCATTAGGTAGTTCTTGAATCTTTTTCTACCCAAACAGAGGGAAGAAAGTTCTTGTAACTGATATTTAGGATGAAACTATAAAAGACAATTTAGCAATCTGCACCAAGAACCAGCATTCATATTCTTTCACATAGTAAACTGTTCCTAGAAACTTCTGCTAAGGAAAGCACTCAAAGGACAAATTACATGCACAATGTATACTGTAGTGTATTTATGAGAACTGAAAACAATCTAAATGCTTGACATGAGAATTTGTAAACTTTGTTAAACAATGAGGTAGAATAAAAGGCAAAGGAGCAGATGAAAAAATATTTATAAGAAGGATATGAGGTTGTATTTAAATTTCTGCTCTTACTAAAAATGAAGGTAGTCTAGTAGGAAGGACTGTGGGTGATTTTTTTTATCATCATGGGCTTGTGATTATTTTCAAATCTCAAATATGAGAATTTGCCCTTGTTAATTTAGTTACCATTTTAACCTCATTTCAGGGATTATCAATCTTTTAAAACGTAGTCTCCAAAGACTGTCTTAAGAAACAGTCATCCTATGTGCTTACGTTTCTTTTTGGTGTCTTCTTGGTTAGCTACAGTTGATTCTTCCCGAGATCGTCTCTGGTAGAGCTCAGATAGGAAATGTGTTAATTCATTTTCAGTTTTGGAAGACTGGTCCTTACTAGCTGAGGCAGCCTGTAGTAACCTGTAAAGTCAAGATGTGCAGAATAAAACAAAATTCTAATTTTCCAAAATGCTTTGAAAATGAACAGAGCAGGAAAAAAATCTATTATTGTCTTAAAAGCTATTCAACAGCTATCCCCACAGAGTGCCTTCAAAAATAGTTTTTCTTAGGAAGGAAAATATCCCTTCTTTCATTTTTTTCTTTTTTAAATAGTACAGTTAGTGACTTCAGATATCTTACGATAAACTAATCTCTTCCCAGAATTCTGTGTGCGGGAATTTGGAGGCTGGCCAGTGGTAGATATGTCCAAAAGGACAACACTAGACCAGTACTATGATCCCAGCTTACTCTCTGGCTACATGATGTTTGTGTGGATAACAAGACCTGAATGCAAAACACAGACAGACACTGCTACCAGACACTCAGGGATCAAAGTTGCCTTGTTCACAAAACTGTCTGTATATCTAATATTGACCTTTACTAACAGGATTCTTCACAAACTGGGGTACACATGTAACTTGACAACCATTTCACACCTGAGCTTCCATAGTTCCTTTTAACTCAGTTTCCATCTACCTTAAAGTACACAAAATGATGTAATCCACCATAAGGAGTATTGTAATCACTGCTGAATAATTCTTTTGATTAAAAAAAACAAAAACAAAAATGTGGGATTGATGAAAAAAGGAGGAAGCTGGATAGGTAGGATGTTTAGTTATTGAATGTTTTGCCACCTAGAACATCAGTCACCAGGGAAATTATGAAAAGGTAAGACATTCAAAAATGTATTATTTGCATTTCAATATCTCCTGTTATCTGAGATCATCTCATTAAAAGCGGGGGAAAGTGACGGTGCTGCTGGCTGACCAGTGATCACAAATGGGAATACGTGCAAGGAAACCAGCTTCATATGTGTGGCTGGTCTGCAACAAATCAATTCTCAGGTATGGTAGGTCCTTTAACAGTGGGAGCATTTGCTGGTTTTTCATTTTACTGTTAATTTTTCAAAATATAAACCCTTCAACTAGAAAAAGCATAGATTACAAAATAGAGACGTATATACCTCTCACCAAGATTAAACACTTGTTAACAGTTTCTCATAGCTGCTTCAGATTCTTTTTTAAAGAAGCTAGGTGTCATAGGAACAGCTAACACATTGCCCCATCTCTTCCCACCTCCTTCCCCACAGAAATTCCTAGATTTATGTGTATCTTAGACACATGGATATAACAAAATTAGCATAAACTGCTACTTTATATTGAAAATTCTACATAAATATACCTTTTGCAATTGTTTGTAGTCAACACATTTTTCAGGTGTATATAAGTAGCTCTAGTTTATTCATTTTTACTGATCTATATATAATATTCTACTATATGACTATATCATCATAGTATCCATTTCCCTTCTGAAGGTCAATTGGTTCTTATTACACTGTCACTATTAGTGACTGGTGATGAAGAGGCTTCCTTGTATCTAAGAATGATTTAACATAGTATTCTACAAGTGAATTTCTGGTTATCAAGAGTATGTGGTTTCTGCTTACCACAAATTTCCAAACTGTCCTTGAAAATGGTTGTAAGCATTTATACTTCCACCCTTAAAGTTCATATTTTCTTAGGTGATACTATCAGACTTATTAATGTCTAACAATCTAATAGGCACAAAATAGGACTTTTTTTAATTATGATTTTTAATTTCTGCCTGATAGAGTGGAGTGCCTTCAAATGACTGGCTGTTGGATTTTCTCTTGCATAATTTGCTCACTGGCATTCTTTGTGCAATTTTTAGTTGGATTGCTTCTCTTGTGGACTTTTAGGACTTCCGACTAATTTGGATACTGAGCCTTTACTGCCTATATAGTTTGCAGCTACTAACATCTTGACACATCTTTATATTTTAATACTCAAAATTTAAGATTTATTATAGTCAAATCTATCAATCTTTTCTCTTATGGTTTGCATTTTTGTCTTTAAGAAATCCATCCTCGGCTAGCGTGGTGGCACATGCCTGTAAGCCCAGCACTTGGGAGGCTGAAGCAGGAGACCACTGTGAGTTCAAGGCCAGCCTGGACTACATAGCAAGACTCTGTCTCAAAAAAAGAAATTCATCTTTAATCTTGAGTTTTTATTTTCTTCTGACAATTTTAAAGTTTTGCTTTTTTCACATTTTACTGTTTATCAGGAACTTATTATTGTATTCTGTGAGGTAGAAATCTAATTTCTATCTTCTTCTGATGGGTAGCCAATTGTCACATCACCATTTAGTGGACTGGACCTATTCTTCTGCTACTGTTCATAATGCTACCTTCATAACTCTAAATTCCCATACATGGACAGGTCAAGTTCTGGACTCCACAGTTTTGTTCACTGGTTTTTTGGTGCACCAATGGCATACCGCCTCATTGACACAGAGCTTTATAGGAAATCTGCCGATCTTACAGGGGGAAGTGCCTTGTTTTATCTTCAGCCTTTATTCTTATCCATCTTTTGTTAAGTTTATTTCTAGGACTTTATTTATTTATTTTTTGGTGGTGCTGGGGATCAGACCTATGGTCTTATATACACTAAGCAAGTGCTCTCTACCAAGCCACACCCCAACCCTCTTAACTTGTTGACATAAATTATATCCTTCATTATAAATTGCTTGAAAAAGATAATTAAACTGTTATGGACATACTATTAACTTTATACATTGACTTCCACATATAGCAATACTACTGATTTCTCTTATCACTTTAATCACTTACTTGTAGAATTGTTTGGACTTTCTATGAAGATAACCATACTGTTTTTAAATATAGTACTATTAGCTAGGCGTGGTGGCACACACCTTTAATCCCAGCACTCAGGAGGCTGAAGCAGGAGCGTCCTGCATTTTGTGAGTTCGAGACCAGCCTGGGCTACAAAGTGAGTTCAAGGGCAGCCTGAACTGCATAGTGAGACCCTGTCTCAAAAATAGGGTTGGAGATTTAGCTCAGTGGCCTAAGGCGTGAGGTTGTGGTTTGATCCCTGGCACTAAAAAATAAATAAATAAATAAAGTACTATTTACACCTTATGAAAATACCCAGAGATAACTTTTAAAAATAATGTAGGCCAGATCTGTACACTAAAAGCTACAGAACACTGAGGAAAATTAACAAAGGACCTACAAAAAAAATGAAGAGATGTACCATGTTCAAGGATCACCAGACTCAACACTGTTAAGAGGATAGTTCTTATCAAATCTAGTTAATTCAATACAGTCACAGACAAGCTGATTCTCTATTTTATATAAACATACAAGAGATCTAGAATCCCCAAAACACTTTTTTTTAACCCAAAGCAATTTGAAATTTGAAAGGAAAAAAAAAAAAGTAAAGCACAGAATACTTACCCTACCTGATTTAAACTTACCACAAAGTTATAGTATGTGCTATTGATATAAAGCAACATTCAAAACAATATGGTATTAACATTCCAGGGATGCCAGCCTTTTAGACACCAAGTGCCAAACTGCAACGCAAAACCCACTTATTTATCACAAAGCGCCAACACTGCAATTAAACCTAAATACTGAGGTTTTAGCTTAGAACAAACAACTGTTATACGACACTCGGTTTTTGAAGTGACTTGGCTCATGTGCCAACAGAGAGGGCTCTGTGTGCCCACTGTGGCATGTGTGCCATAGGTTCATCACCATTGCTCTGTTCTCTAGAAATAGGTCTTCACAATAGCAATCAACTGATTTTTGACTGAGGTGCCAAGTAATTCAATGAGAAAAGGATTGTCTTTTATCAAACAGGAAGGTATGGTGGCACATGCTTGTACTATCAGTACTCTGGGAGGCTGAGGCAGAATTGCAAGTTCAAGCCCAGCCTGGGCAGCTTAGTAAGACCCTGTCTCACAATTGAAAAATAAGGGATGTGGATGCAGCTCAGTGTGAATACCCTGGGTTTAATTCCCAGTACCCCAAAAAGAAAAAAAAGAAACTGGAACTAGATATTTTTGTGGAAAAGAAAATTCCTTAACCTTGCCTGTCAATAAAGATTTCTGTTTATTTGTTTTGGTTTGGTTTTTTGCAACATGGTATCACTATGTAATTCAGGCTGGTCTCCATCTCATGGCAATCCTCCTGCCTCAGGCTCTGGAGAGCAGGGACTATGCCATCACGCCTGGCAATAACAGTTTGGATTTCTTTTCTTTTTTTTGGAGACAAAGTCTTGCTACATAGTAGTTCAGGTTAGCCTTAAACTCACTATGTAGCTCAGACTGGCCTTGATGTTGTGGCAATCCTGCCTCAGCCTCTGTACTGCTGGGATTACAGGTGTGTACCAGCATGCCCAGTGTTACCTTCTACATTTCTAATATTATATTCTTTTTTTCCAATTGTTCAATCTTACTAGAGTGTATTTTCTCTGATTTTCAAAGAGCCGTCTTTAGTTTCTATTTCTCTGTTTTACTTCTGTTTTGATCATTTTATGCCTTCTTTCTTTTGGGGAAGGGATGTAGTTTGACTGTTTTCCTATGTTGGATTCTTAGTAACTGATTTTTAACTTTTTTCTTTATAAAATTCAGCTGTACTATATAAGTTTGCTACTTTCTATTTCACTGATGTTTAATTCTGAATGGTTTCGGACATCCATAATACACAGGCATGCTTTATTTATATTTAACAAGTTTAAGCCTACACGCAGAAAACCAAGAGTTGATTCTCGTAATATACAGAGAAATAAAAAAAAGTTTTACCAAAATGACTCCATCAAATTTGCACTGGCACCACTGATGTTAGAGAAAGGAAACCACTTCTCCAGGACAGCCGGACTCCAGGGAGTTGTGCAGCTGAGCTCCTGCTGAGCCCACTCAGGAACGGGGGGAGCTTCGTAAACACAGGACGGGCGGGACAGAGAGGAGAGATTAGGACTGCGGCAGAGCTCCAGGGACCTGCTCCTTCTCTGGACCAACTGCCTCCCAAGAGACTTACAAAGTGGCTTAACAACACTTATTTATCCCACCATCTACTACTATAGGCCAACACTGTCTGTGAAAAATATACAAGCACAATTTCAAGTTTTTTTGATGATAACAAATCCCTTCATCCTATTTCTAAGATGTTCCTCTAAAAACAGGATTTAAAAAGTGCTATTTTTCTGTTCTTGAAAATGTGCCTCTTGCTGGGCGTGGTGGCGCACACCTGTAATTCCAGCACTTGGGAGGCTGAGGTAGGAGAATCGTAGCAAGTTTGAGACCAGCCTGGGCTCAAAGTGAGCTCAAGGCCATGCTGAACTGCAGTGAGACCCTGTGTCAAAAAGGCGGAAAAAAAAAAAAAGTGCCTCTTTTTTTAAAGTGGCTTTATCACGATAAATATAGTAATAACAGCAGCATAAAACTACAGAATGTGACACCTGGGTTTAATAAGAGAGAAATTTGAAATAGTACGATGTAGCACTGTGTTGTGGAAAGTAAGGGTAGGTTTTCTTAAAGCAAGCCCAATGGAGGCTGTGGTTGGGCAACACTTACATAAACTTTAGTAAATCTGTAATTCTGAGAGCTCCTTATGGGACCTCAGAAAAATGCAATTCTATATATTCAGGAATTCTAAGGGGGTAAAAAAAAACCGAATACTTAAAATGTACTCAAATTCCTATCAAGACTTTCAAGTTCTAGGCGCTATTCCAGTGAGAGATAAATGACACTCTGAAAGGAGTTCCCATGTCAGAAGGGTAGATGAACCAAGGGCCTTGTCATGGATAGGTACAGATGTTAGCACATGCTATCTCAGGTTAGTAGACAAGGAGGGCACGAGGGGAAAATTGTACATAGGCTTGGTCTGATGCATGCATGAGACAGTGTGTGGCAGAAAGCAGACAATAAATCAGCACAGTGATCTACATCCTCCAACTGTTGGCCAGGCCACAGAACCAAGTACTAGGGAAAATACTGATACTTCTTTTACCATATTCCCAAATACACTTTTCAGACCTGCTTCTAAGACTATAAATAATTAAAGTATAGTCTGTTCTACTACAGTACAAATTTTCTATAATACAAAGAGCTAACGCATGATTGTCAAAGTATTACCTTGTCTTGGTTGAGGTGTGATTATTCCTAAGGGGCTAACACAGTAACACTGAGTAGCAGCAGCTGAGGTGGACTAATAACTAAATACAAAAAGCCAGGGGACCATGTTACCATATCCTTCCACCCACTCTTCCTGCCTGTTTGGCTATTTGCTCTTTCTGGAATGTGCTTACTATGTAGTTCTTGACCTTTGTCACTGTCTGGTGTCCCCAAACTACAACAATCTCAACCCTTTCTCTGGCTTACTCCCATCCCATTATCTTTTCAAAGGACAAAGCATAGATATTATAGTTCACTTATTGTGAATTTAATGTGTCTTTTTAATGGAACTACACTAGTCATTAGGATTGCTGTAAGTTTTTGTTATTACTGAAGATTTTGAGAAGTCGGTTCCAATTCATTTTCTCAAAGCTATTATTTTTAGAATAGACTTTGTAGAATTTTTTTTTTTTAAATAAAGAAACCTCATATCACGTTATAGCATAAATTCCTGTAATTCCATTTGCTGGAGGCAGGGATATAGCTCAGTGGCACAGTGCCTGCCTGGCAAGCGTAAGATCCCTCCTGAGTTCAATTCCTGGTACCCAAAAAAACCTATTTGTTGTGTCACATAAAACATTCAGACAATGGCAGTTAGGTCTGTGGGAATAAACACAGAAAAAATAAATACCCCCGTTAGTGCACCACTCCCACAATCCTTTAATCCCTGTAACCCAGGGATCCCCAACCTTTCCTCTCAGTCTTCTGTTGTCCTCACTTCCCTCCTTACCCTGGCTGATTCCGTGGACAACCATTGTAATCCCCTTCTGTCCCCGCTTTGGAACCCATTACCCTCCCTAGCTGCACAGTCCTCACTTGGCAAAACCCCAACACTGGCTACTCCAGCACTCGGCCTGCTCTGTAACTGTACCCAGCAGGTGACAGTGCTGAAGGTAAATAAACTCGCTCATGAGGGACCTCATTTTACATTCATTACCAGAGCCAACCTTGCTCATTTCCTGTCTTCACTTCCATTCACATATCCTACTCGCCTCCATCAAGTGCCAACACTCCACTAAACCTTCAGCCAGTGACTGCTTCCGAGCTCACTAACAGAACTAAGAACCCCACAAACTCACATCACATCCACTCACTTCCGAATAGCCCCTCAAATAGTTTTGCCTCCCCACCAATTATCATAAGTATATGTTCCCAGGATCAACCTCTCCAGCTGTACCTTCTCCAAGACGTCTTACTAACAATCCTCTCCCTCTCTCGAAACAGTTTCTGCCTTAATAAAACAGCATGCAAGCATGCTACTATTGCTAAAAATCAAAAACGAAAACCTTGACTGCACTTCTCTCTGGCTGCTGTCCATAGCTCTAACTTCCTCACAGCGAAGCAACTCCCAAACATTGTCTGTGTTGGTTGTTTTCATTGCCTGTCTCACACTCTTTCTTGAAGCTGCTTGCTACTCACATTTCTACCTTTCTTGTTTCACCAGAACCTGCATCAAGATCATCAGCAATCTCCTAACCATTCAGTCAAATGTCAACTCCCAGCTTTCATCCTCCTCAACCCATCAAGAAAGCAAATAACCCAACCCAGCATGCCTTCTCTTCACCTGGCTTCCAAAGCATCACAGTCTGGGCTTTCCTCTACCTCATGCCTCCCCTTTTTGTGTCTCCTTTGCTGTTTCTTCATCTCCAGACTGCTTTGTCAAAGAATGCCAGTTTAGACCTCAGTCCCCTTCTCTTCAACTACATTTACCCCTTTGTCTATATTAACCCATTTCATGACTTCAAATATCACAGCTGACTCATCTCCAGTTCAGACATACCCACACATGCCTGATTCTTAGTGCAGACTATATTCAGATGCTCAGCTCAGATTTATGTCCTAAACAAATCCCAAATCCTCACCAGCCCAGTTACCTGCTCTCCCACAGCCTTCCCTATGAGGAAAGGTAACTGCTTTCCACTGGTTAGGCCCGAACTCTGTAGTCATTTTCAGTATCCCTATGTTTCACACCACCCATGTGATCCAAGAGCAGATTCTGTTGGCTCTTTCTTCAAAATATATACAAATACTCTAACTGCTTCTGTTATCTGCATTGTCACCACTATCTCTTGCCTGGATTATTAGATATCTCTAATTGTCTCTTGTTATCCTTGCTTCTCTCTGGCTAATTCTCAACAAAGTACCCAGAGTAATGCTAGCAAGATGTTAAGTCAGAGACTGTGTCTCTGTCAGAAGCTTCCAAAGGTTTCCTCTCTTACTCCCAGTGAAAGCCCAGGTCTTTTCATTGTTCTGTACCATATACAGTGTGGTCTTCTATTTCCTACCACCCTACTCTTGGCTTCTCCCATCTCAGTCGAAGGCTTCCTTGCTATCCCGCCAACACCAGACACGTGCCCGTCTGAGCCTTGGCACCTGCTACTGCCCCAATCAGCAGCTCCTCCCATCATGTTCCTCCAGTCTTTGTGGTACAGGTCTTCTCTGATCACCCCAACAAGACCTGTGGTACAGGTCTTCTCTGATCACCCCTATTCTTTCTTGCCTGCTGTTTTACTATAGCACATGTCTTTCAAATAAATGACGGGGCCAGTGATTTAGTTCAGCAGCACAAGTGCCTGCCTGGCAAGCGCAAGGTCATAAGTTTGATCCCTGGTACAAAGAAAAAAAAAAAAAAATTCAATCAAATAAATGATAGGATTTTCCTTATTTAGCCTATTGCCTTATCTCCCCTGGTTAGATAGTGAGCTCCTAGAGAACAGAGGCCTTTTTTTCTTTTTCCGGTACCAAGGATTGAACTCAAAACTTCGTGCCTGCCAGACAGGCACTTAAGCCATTGAGCCAAACTCCCAGCCCTAGTTTTTTGAGGCAGGGTCGCACTATGTAGCTCACACTGGCCTTGTGCTCGCGTTGTAGCCCAAGCCAGCCTCAAACTCACGACACTCCTTCTACCTCAGCCTCCCAAGTGCTGAGATTAAAGGCGTGCGCCACCACGCCCAGCTAGAACAGAGGTCTTTGTCCATTTTGCTCTCTGATGTATTCCCAGTACTTAGAAGAACGTCCGATAGATAGCAGGTACTCAGTAAATCTGTTCAGTAAATGAGTGACTGGAAGAAACATCAAGCTGATTATATTTAAATTTACATAGAATAATTAAGGTGTCATATTAGTAATTTAGTGAATTTTAAAATACACACAATCACTATAATTTTCCATACAGTTTTCATTAAATACATAAAAAGCCAGGATTCACCTTATGATCCTAATTTCAAATGGGTTTCACAGACCCTTTGGCCTCCTCAGAAGCGCTTCACGATTTCTATAAATAATGCTTTAAACTGTCTGAAGTACTGAGTTTGCTTTTTCAATCTTAAGTACTGGGGCTCTGACTGCATAGTATAAAAGTTTTGACACTGAAAAAGATTGCAAACCATTCCAGACTGTTAGTTACTGCCTCAGAAGCTTACCAGAAGCAGTGGCATCTTCAGATAAATGCTGAATCTGATTTAGCACACCATCTGTAACATCAGAGAAAAGGGTCGCTGTATCCTGGGGGCCTTCGGCCGTGTCCGTTTGGAGAAAATGTCCTTGGAATTCAGCCTCCCTGGCGTGGAACACAGTGAGAATCATAGCACTGGCAGAGAGTGGGGAGAGGATTCCAGTGACAGGGGGCCACCCTTCACCCGGGTCCACACTGGCAACCTACAAAGAAGTTTTAATTAGCTGGGAGTATTGTCAATACGCCTAAAGAATAACTGGCTATTAGAGGTAGAAGAGAATTTACTAAACATAATAATCCTAAAGTTCTGATTTACAAATTAAAAAACGTAACATTACCGGGAGTGTTTACTAACCACTGACGTGCTGACTGAATCCTCATAACCACTGAGGTAAAAAGATTGCCCTCATTTGGTAAAGGATTAAAGAGGCTGAGGAACAAGTGACCTATGCAAGATCTCCTGTTGTATGGGGAGATGCTAGACACAACCGACTTCAAAATCCATGCACTTAAGCATAAGCCAACACTACCACTTCAGGGTTTCTCCAGAACACCCAGTGGGCTGCAGGACTGACACCTAATCCAGACTGCCTGACTCCTCCACCAGTGCTCCCCACAACAGAGCACTCGGCTCTTACAACAGCACCAGCAGTGACCATTCCATCTTTCTCTGGGCTGTTTCACAACAGGACTCAGAATATAGGCGCTGCCTGAGATCATGGAGGTAAAGCAAAGTAAGAGTAGTTTATAAGTAACCATCACTTTTAAATCAGATCTGGTTACATGTATTGTCCTTTTCAGAAATATTTCTATGTCTTAACTATTGTGACATTAGTATATCCAATTCCACAGTGTAGTAGCTTTTTCTTAAATACTCATTAAAAAAAGTAATACATAGAAGAACATTTAAAAATTAAAAAGAAAAAAGTCACTCATCACTTCGCACTCTAATACAACCATTTGGCTGACCACCTTCTCTCCTATTCTAAGAACTTACTTGGAGTCAAGGTAGCTGCAGTTTTATAAATGGTTTCTTCCCTAACGACACCCTTATCATGATGCTACAATGGAGACAGCATTAGTCCCCAAAACATCATTCATTTCCCAGGGCTGTTATGTGGAGCAATCCTTAGGATTTTATAAATACACTCATCTCAAGTTACCAAGGTGTTCCGAGACAAGAATCACACAGCACACGGAGGATACGTACCAGATGCAACTCTTCAGCCATCAGACTGCTTGCCAGCTGCTGAAATAATAGCCCTTGAGTCAGTCTGTTCTCCTCTGGACTTTGCAGCATCCAGCTGTCAGTGCCCAAAGTGCCACTCATTGGGAGAGACCACTGGGCCACTGAACCTTTTAAAAAAATTCTGACTGTGTTCTGAAAATGTCTCTGATGCATGGCCAAGGGCTCTAGGGTGACTGCCCATGTTTCTTGAATCTCTTTGTCTGTGAGAAAAAAAAGAATATTAAAAATTCTAAAATAAGAGACATTACTAAAAGGAGATTTAATAATACAAACATCAGAGTTCCAGTTTAGGTAATACTATTGCTACTTAGTTCCTATTTCAATGCTTACTACTATTGTCAGCAAACCACCACAGCAAGCAAAGACTCTTCAGGAAAAGCTACAAACAAATGGAACTACAAGGGTAAGATATGATGTCAGAACATCTCAATAATTATAACTTAGAAATATGCAGTCAAGCAAAATTTTCTCCATGCTGGGGATTGAATCCAGAGTCTCATGCACTCTAGGCAAATGCTCTAGACATCTTTTTTTTTTTTTTTTTTGGTACCAGGAATCAAACTCAGGACCTTGCACTTGCCAGGCATGCGGTTGTGCCACTGAACTATATCCCCAGCCCTAGATACCACTTCTTAAGCCCATAAAAAACAATGCATCACGTCTTAGGGGGAGGTTAAATTCTAAAGATTGGATGATGAACTCATTAAACAAAACTACTGAAAAACTCCTTTAAATTCCACACAGCATACAATAGTTTAATGTATACATCTATATGCAGTATTGTTTCTGTGTGAATATATAATGCATTTAGAAATAAGACTCATCATATAGAAAATCACATGGTGAAAGAAATCTCTGAAGATTCCAATGTGATTTTGTAGGCTAATTTATTTCTTCTCTTGGTTAATCAATGCCTCTCTACAGTTTTCAATTTGTCAATCTCTTCCAAATGGCAATAAAATCTAAACACTGATAAGGTTGGATATCTGACAATATTATGTGTCTTTGGGAACAGCCAGAAAACTTTTTAAAAAAAACATTCACATGTTGTTTTACACATGACCTGGCAATTGTACTACATTAGAACTCAATCCTTTCCTGGGGTATCTCTGACTTCCTTACACGTTTTTAGATTTTTTTCAATTATAAGCACTGAATGCCTATGCTGTGAAAAATGCTAAAGAAGTTGAAAGTATGGACCTGCCTTGAAGAAGTAAATGTATCTAGGATTTTCAAACCTCCAAAATGTTATTTACTTACCCTTCACAGGGAGAAATAATGTTCCTTCCATTCGTGGAAATGAGGCTTCATATACAGCAGAACTATAGAGCAAACAGTTTAAAGTGGCATCAGTTGGCAGAGCTGAAATCCATGGAGGGAGGTGAGGTTCACTTGACATCTTTCCTTCACCCCCAAGTATTGTTTCCTCAGCTTTAGTAAAACTCCACTTGAAAGTTTCAGGTGGCAAGACAGTTCCTCCTTCGTGGCGGAGCAGTTCACAAATTGTCCAGTAGCCAACATGGTCTGGGGACTCCCACAACTAAAATAAAAATGAGAGGATCAGGTTAATGTAAATTAAGCACTTATGAATAAAGCTAAAGGAAGTAAAGTTGATACCAATGTTAAAAGATCAAATTTCATAATTATTATATTTGTCAGACCAAACAAACATGGCCAGCATCCACTACTACACAGCCCAAAAACATGATTACTACATAACATGCCTTCAAGAATTCATTTGAGAAAATGGACTTCGTTTGTATTTTCTGTCAAGGAATAGAACTGGGTATAAATCATGAAGTATAAAATATTAGAGTCAGAAGCGTTACAAATTTTTATGCATTAATTAAAATAATGCTGTCTCACACAACGAAAGTGTGAACAGGTGTCATGGAAAGAGGCAGCAGGGGCATATCAGCTAGGGCATGACTGTCACCCTGCTCTGTCCACCCATAGGTCTGAGAGACCTAACAAGTGCTCTTTTGCTTTAACTGAAATTCTCATCTCTTCCTGAATTCTTATGTAGCCTATAAAAAGGCTGTACCCTACCTCTAGCCTTTCTGCCAATATTCTTCCAAATCATATATCTGAGCATACTACTTCTCTGAAAACTTTCAAAGATTTCAGACGGTTTCCAAGATAAAGTAACTCTTTAGCATATCTATGAAGTCACTCCCAACACATTATCTTCTATTTTCTCCATCTAGCATCCCCTGGTAATAGGAATAAGAGGAAGACCCACCGCAGGCTACTATAAACTGCCATGAATGAGAGGAATGTAATATAGTCAAGGCCATGTAGGCAATCCTCAAATTTCCATTACATTCAAGTATGAAGAGGAGCAAGGAATTGCCCAGATTCAGCAAGGCAATGACCGGTCAATCCAAGAATCCAAAACTGTCTTAACAGTGCTAGAAAAATTGATCCTTTGATGGGATCTTGATGGATCATTTGATGGATTAATTAGTTTGTGATCAGCATTAAAAAATAAATAGAATCTCAGTAGGCTGAGGCAAGAGGATCACTGCAAGTTCGAGGCCAGTCTGGGCTCCATAGTGAGTTCAACGCCAGCCTGCCTGAACTAGGTAGTGAGATCCTGTCTCAAAACAAACAAACAAAAACAGGAAGAAAATAAATTACAGCACAACAGTAAACGCTACACATAGCGTGGTATTGAGTATAATGAGAAACTGTGAACTTTTGTTTCAGTTATGCACAATTGGAGAAACTGTCCCAGATTATCAATTAACTAGTATTTGCTGTTACCACAGATGTGGTTCCCTTGTACGGAGGATGGAGGAGAAAGACAAAAGATAAATTAATTCAGAGGCCACAGACCTTGATGGTTCCTGCAAAATGGATACCAAAAAAACAAAAACAAAAACAAAAACAAAAACAAAAAAACCAAAGTTGCTGAAACTGAATCATAGGGCCAGTCAGGGAAAAAAATCTGCTTATCAAATGAAAGGTAAATCTTCAGTAATAGTTTACAAGGACATCAACCTTGAATTAAAAAGCAATATATACCCATGATTTTAAGAGTATGGTTACACTTTTCATTTGTATGCACGTAATAGGATGAAGGACATGTCACCCGACCACTATACCCGAGACCACTGTCGCTTTACCTTGGACCATTCGGTGGTGTCCACCCAGTAGAAGGTGATTTTTCGGGCGACCATGACTTCCTGGACTCTCCTGGGCAACAACTTCTCCATCACTTGCTTAGGCGTGGGCGGCAGGTGCTGGGCCTGGGCCTCGCAGCCAGACACGAACTGCACCAGCTCCCTTTGCGAGTGTGGACAGGGCGCCAGGAGGAAGACGGCGTTCACTAGGCCCCCGAGCGCGGCCTCGGTCTCCTTGGCTTCGCTCTCGGCATCCAGCAGCCTCCGGCCGCTTCTCCGCAGGATCGGCTTCGTAGGCGACGTGATCTCGGGCCGGTCCCACTGATAGTCTAGCAGCGTCTCCATCAAGGCGCTGTGCGTGTGGCTGACCCGGGGCGCCGGGCCGGGGAGGTGAGCGCCGTGCGCGCTATCCCCGAGCCGGGCCTCCAGCTCCTCCTCGAAGTCCTCCCAAGAGCGGGTCCCCAGCTCGCGGAAGTCAGACGCGCGGGAGGTCCGGCCTCGCGCGCCTTGAGAGTCAAAGAACTTGAAGGCCCAGTGGACCCTAGCCAGGCCGAACCGACAGCCCAGGTAGGTGAGGAGGCGCAGGGCTGTTCGCCGGACTGGGCTCTGGAGAACGGAGCCACCCGCCGTGTCGAGAAGCAGCATCACTTTGTGACAGCAAGCCATGTCGGCAGCGCCGCCTCCCTTCTGGGCTGCAGACGCAGCGCGCGCCCCTCTTCCACAGACCCTCGCTTCAGGAAACCAGCGCCATTGACCCCTACCCTGGTCAAAAGTCTCCCGCGCTCTACCAAGGTTGGTGCTATTGGAGGAGCTAGTTCCCAATGTCAGTTCTCATTGGCTACCTGCCTAACGTAAATCACGTGACGCTTTCATTTTTGAAACTGATTAGTAGTGCGGCGGAGAAAACCCCAACTTGATTGGTAGAGAGCGTGATGTGGGCGGGCCACTGGACTCCAGGAAAAACTGAACATTCATTGGTCCGCGCCTTCATTTTAAAATTTAAAGAGGCGGTGCTTGGGGGCGTGTCAAAAGTTTCCCAGTAGCTGGAGGCCGGCTTTCGAGCGCTTGTGCGCAGGCGCAGGTGCGCAGTTGCAGAGGAGCTGTGATGTTTTTACTAAGATTTTGAAAACTTAGTGCTGGAAGAGAGTATTGAGATAGTTTGAATCAAACCGGTTTTAAGCAACAGCCTAGGAGCCGGGCATGGTGGCGCACGCCTTTAAGAGGCTGAGGTAAGAGGAGCACTGTGAGTTCGAGGCCGGCTTGGGCTACAACGTGAGCAAGGCCGGCCTGAGCTACATAGTGCGACCCTGCCTCAAAAAACTGGGGCCGGGAATTTGGCTCGACGGCTTAAGCACCTGCCTAGTAGGTGCGAGGCTGTGAGTTTGATTCCACACACACACAAAAGTAACAGCCAAGGGCTTCTCTGGAGTGAACCCCAATGGCGAAGGCTTTAATTTTCTGTAAATGTTAAAGAATTATTAAAAATTAAAGTGTTACTCCTTTTACCCCAGTAATTTGTAGGAGTTCATCTGAAAAAGGTAACCGGAGAGCCAGATAATAGATGTGTGCACATCCTTCGCAGATGTATTTAATTTGAGAAAAATTGGAAACACCAGTCAGTCCCCCACTTCCTCTCCCTGGATTCGACTCAGGCTAATTTCAGAGATGCAAAGATGTGTTTCTGCATCTATGAAATCTACGATGAATGGAATATGGCATTTGGAAAGAAGATGGGAGGCAAGAAGGAGGGTTGGCTCACAGAGGTGTGTTTTGGGTGATTGAGCCAATCTTCAACATAGCTGAATGATGCCTGTTGAGCAATTTGACCTCTTCCTGCTCTCTACAACCTCTATTATACTGCCCTTCCAGTCAAAATCCTCAACAATTACTGCCCCCACTCAGTGATTTCCCCTTTTGAATGAGTTTTTCTAGAGCTTCCTGACATAACAAATGACCAGAAACAGAAATTTATGCTCACAGTTCTGAAACCTAGAAGTCCACAACAAGGTATTAGCATTTTTTCTCCCTCCCTTGTTCCTTGCCTCTTCCAGCTTCTGATGTTCGGTGGTCATCTTGGTGATCCTCCTGTGTCTTCACAGTGTCTTCCCTCTGTGTCAAAATTTCCCTTTTTTATAAGGACGCCAATCATTGGATTAGGAACTATCTTAATAACTTTTTTTTTTTTTGAGACAGGGTCTCTCTATGTAGTTCAGGCTGGCCTTGAACTCACTATGGAGCCCAGGCTGGTCTCAAACCTGCAGTGATCCTCCTGACTCAGTCTCCTTAGTGCTGGTATTACTAGCATGTGTCACCACCCAACTTAATAACCTCATTTGAACTTACTATTTCTGTAACACTTTATTTCCAAATAAGATCACATTTAGAGGTATTTGGGAACAGAACTTTAACATATTCATTTTGTGTGTATGTGGAGGGAGACAGAATTGAGTCCATTTATTATGGCTTGAATCTGTATGTCTGCCCAAAGCCTCATGTGCTCATAGATTGAGCTTTTTGGAGCTGGGTGGATCTAAGTTGTGTAAGTATGGATTAAAGTTGTGTAATAACTAGCCCAATGATTAGTTTGGCATAGTTGTGGGTGACACAGGTACTGAAGAGGGAAGCCTCACCCAGAGGTGAGTAGCACCAGCTTGAATGGAATAGAAGGGAAAGGGAGGCTTTCTGCTTGCCGCTTTCTGCCTGCCTTGCCATGGACTGTTCCTCTTCTACCAGGCCTCTCTCCCATGCTGTTCGGCCTTGGAGCCAGTTGACTATGGCTCCAAGTCTCTACAAGACTTCAGTCTTTACAAACTGTGAGCTAAAATAAACCTTTCCTCTTTAACTTGTGGGCGTTGGGTATTTTGTCTCAGCAGCAAAATAAGAAACTAAGACACCATCATAGCTTGTGCCGGTTAGCTATTCACTACTCTTCCAACAATACTCTATATGCCAGGCACTATTGCTACCCTCATGGAATTTACAGTCTGACAGGGGCCTAGATATCAGACAAATCATGATGCAGATTAATGTAATATAATAATCTTTGAAAAGAATTTTGAGGAAAAAGTGAAGCATCTGATGAGCGGTTACACTGACTAAGCTGATTAATGTCTTTGTTTTAACAGTAAGGGATAAGGAACAACTATTATAAGAGAGGGATTTTTTTTTGTTGACAAGGTCTGGCTATATAGTTTCTTGTTTTTTTGCTTTCATTTTCTGTTTTTTGGGTTTTTTCGATACTGGGGATCGAATTCACGACCTCATGCCTGCTAAGCAGGCACTTGTGCTACTGGGGATCGAATTCATGACCTCATGCTTGCTAAGCAGGCACTTGTGCCACTGAGGTAAATCCCCAGAGAGAGAACAGTGGGGAGGGGTGGCAGGGTAAGGCATGTTAAGAAAAATGTTTGGGGCACCTTTGAAAGACCCAGATGGGAAGGAATACAGAAGGTTTAAGTAATAGAAGAAAGCTGGGGGGCTATGGAGCTGGGTGGTGATGAGCAAGGCTGGGGTGGGAGAAAGAGCTGAGGGGCAGGGGTATATGAGGGCCCCTGGAAACCTCTTGAACAAGTGGCTTGGATAGTTTATTGATAAGGATAGGAAGCCAATGGAATGTTTGAGGAATGGAGGAATTTGATATGATTCGTATTGTGAGAAGAGCCCCCTCCTACTAAGTGGAAAATTGAATATATAGGGCAAAAATGGAAGCGGTGAGACCCTGCAGAGCATCCAAGCATATGTTTTCCAAAGCCAGGAGCTAACACACCAGGGAGTAACTAAGGCAATTCAAGGGGTACAAGAAGAAAACACTAGGACCTTCATTTCTCCTGTTTTTTAATCTAATGACTTATTCGTTGGATAACAGTGTTTGTGACATATTGCATTTTTTATGTAACTAATTAAGTGGATTTGGGGATTACCTGATTGGGTTTTAACTAAAACAACTCTTGAAAAATGGGCCAGTAGTTTCATAAGAGTCCTGCTGAGCATACTCAGCCACCTTATCTTTGACAAGGGTGCCAGACAGATTCACTGGAAGAAAGATAGCCTCTTTAATAAGTAGTGCTAGAAAAACTGGCTGTGCACATGCCAAAGATTAAAACTGGACCCGTATCTTTCACCATGCACTAAACTAAATTCAAAATGGGTCAAAGATCTAGATATTAAAACAGAAACATTAAGTCTGCTGAAAGATAGAGTAGGTAAAACTCTGAAAGACATTGGTATAGGCAAAGACTTTAAGAATAAAACCTCAGTTTCACAGGAACTATCACAAAGAATCAACAAATGGGATCTCATCTTATTGAAAAGCTTTTGCATAGCAAGAGAAACCACCAACAGAGTGAAGAGGCAACCCACAATGTGGGAAAAAATGTTTGCCAGCTGTTCCTCAGACAAGGGATTACTATCAAGAACACATAAAGAACTCAAAAAAACCAGGTCTCCCAGATTTAAAGACCCAATCCAAAAATAGGGATCTGAGATGAATACATACTTCTCAGGTGAAGAAATACAAACAGCAAATAAATATATGAAAAAATGTTCAACATCACTGGTCATTTGAGAGATGAAAATTAAAACAACATTGAGATTACATCTCACCTCAGAAAGAATGGCTATAATCAAGAAATCAACCAATAATAAATGCTGGAGGAGCTGTGGGGAAAAAGAAACTCCTCTCCACTGTAGGTAGGAGTGTAAACTGGTGCAACCACTGTGGAAATCAGTGTGGAGATTCCTCAGGAAACTAGAATTGGAGGTCCCATTTGACCCAGTTATTCCCCTTCTGGGTATCTTCCCAGAAGAATTAAAAACATCGTTCTACAACAATAATGTGCACCCATGTTTATAGTAGCAGAATTTGTAATAGCTAGATCTTGGAAACAACCCAAATGCCCATTAACCAAGGGATGGATAAAAAGATGCAATCTTTTTATAAAATGGAGTACCGTAAAGGAGCCATAAAGTATAAACTGAAGACTTTTAGAGGTAAATGGATACAACTAGAGACCATACTCACAAGTGAAATAAACCAGATGCACATGTGTAAACATCATATTGGCTCCCTAGTGTGAGAAGCTCAAAGAATATATAAGATCCAAAATGTACAATAGATATTGTAGAATGGGAGAAAACTGTTCAAAAAGAAAGAACAACTGGAATGGGGGAAAGGAGAAAAGAAGGAAGGAGAAAGAAAAACAAACAGACAAACAAAAAGAAAAACAAAAACCCAAACATACGTATATAGAGATAGATAGACAGTTACACACACAAGATAGTTAAGATACACTACTAATTTCTCTTAGTTCATTGAAAAGGAAGGTTTGTGCTAATATTGTTTGGACAATCAAATGCCTATATCTTGTACTCTGAGTGCCTTATTTAAAAATAACAATATGCAACATATTAATCATTGTTACCCTCCCATTATCTTGTGTTGAAAATTTGGGGTTTTTTCCTCTTTAAAAAAAAGATTCCTGTTGAGAAACTACATATTGAAATTATATTATTGATATTAATAATACAATCACAAGCAAACCACATGAGCATGATGGGCCTGATATTCTTTTCCTTTTGTTGGCCACATTTTGAGTTTTTGTTATAAAGACAATTTGATCAAATCTCACACCAAATTGCCCAAATGAAATTTGGAATTAACAAAAAGGCTATTCAAAATATGGATCTGGGACTGGAGATACAGCTCATAGTAGAGCACTTATGTAGCATGCATAAAGCCCTGGATTCAGTTCCCAGGCTACAAAACAAAAACAAAGATCCAATGAAATATAAATGTTTTTGTTATCACACAGGCCCTACTCACAGTGTATACTGTGCCTCAAAATAGTAGTTAAAACAATAATATGAGGCAGGCACACACCTGTAATCACACCACTCAGGAGGCTGAGGCAGGAGGATTGCCGTGAGTAAAGCCAGCCTGGGCGACACAGTGTGTTCAAGGCCAACCTGAACGACATAGTGAGATCTTGTCTCAAAAAAAGAAAAAAAAAAGAAAATTTTAAAAAATAAAAAAATAAGGTTAACATGAAGATATAACAGTTAACACGACTTTTAAAAGTTGCCCATTTTGGGCTGGAGATATAGTTTTGCGGTATAGTGTCTGCCTGGCAAGTGCAAGGTTTTGAGTTCGATCTCTGGCACCAAAAAAAATTTCTCATTTCCTTTCTATATCATTTTTATAAATTTATGGTTTTATTTGTTTTTAATTTTATAATACCCAGAAGTATTAATAGAAAATTATCTGAGAGAAAGAAATAAAAGGAATAAAGATAGGAAAGGAAGAAGTTAAACTATTGTTATTTGCAGATGACATGATACTCTACCTATATGATCTCAAAAATTCCACCAAAAGACTTCTAGATTTAATAAGCAGATTTAGCAATGTAGCTGGTTACAAAGTCGATGCTCAAAAATCAATAGCATTCTTGTACACAAATAACAATCTCACTGAGAGAGAAATTAGGGAAACAATACCTTTTACAATAGCATCCAAAAAAATGAAATATTTAGGAATCAGCCTAATGAAAGATGTAAAAGACCTTTATCCTGAAAACTATAGTACTCTGAAAAAGGAGATTGAAGACGATATTAGATGATGGAGAAATATCCCATGCTCTTGGGTAGGAAGAATCAATATAGTGAAAATGGTCATACTTCCAAAACTGTTATGCAGATTCAATGCAATCTCAATCAAGATTCCAATAACATATCTTACAGAATTAGAGAAAACAATTCTTAAAATTCATCTGGAACCAGAAGAGACCTAGAATAGCAAAGGCGACCCTGGGCAACAAAGACAAGACAGGGGGCATCACAATTCCTGACCTGAAATTATACTATAAAGCCACTGTGATGAAACTGTGGTACTGGCAAAACAAAACAAAACAAAACAAAACAAAACAAAACAAAACAAAACAGACCTGAAGATCAATGGAATACATTAGAAGATGCAGAAACAACTGCAACACACTAAAGTACCTTATCTTTGACAAAGGTGCCAAAAACATTCACTGGAAGAAAGATAGCCTTTTTAATAAATGGTGTGGAAAAACTGGCTTTCCACATGCCAGAGATTAAAACTAGACCCATATCTTTTACCATGTATTAAGTTAAAATCTAAATGGATTAAAGATCTCAACATTAAAACAGAAACATTAAATCTGCTGGAAGATAGAGTAGGTAAAACTCTTGAAGACATTGGTGTAGGCAAAGGCTTTATGAACAAAAGCCAGACTACACAGGAACTATGGCAAAGAATCAACAAATGGGATCTCATCCTACTGAAAAGCTTTTGCACAACAAGAGAAACCACCAACAGTGTGAAGAGACAACCCACAATGTGGGAGAAAATGTTTGCCATCTGTCCTTCAGATAAAGGACTACTATTGAGAACATATAAAGAGCTTTTAAAAAATCAGTCCTCCAAGATTTAAAGACTCAATCCAAAAATGGGCGTCTGAGATGAACACACACTTCTCAGATGAAGAAATCCAAACAGGAAATAAATATGTGAAAAAATGTTCAACAGCACTGGTCATTTGAGAGATGCAAATGAAAATAACACTGAGATTCCACCTCACCCCAGAAAGAATGGCTAGTATAAAGAAGTCAACCAATAACAAATGCTGCAGGGGTTATGGATAAAAAAGAACCCTTCTCCACTATTGGTGTGAATGCAGGCTGGTGCAACCACTGTGGAAGTCAGTGTGGAGAGTCCTTAAAAAGCTAGGATTCGAGGTCCCATTTGACCCAGCTATTCCCCTTCTGGGTATCTTCCTAAAAGAATTAAAAACATCCTACCACAGCGATATATGTGCACCTATGTTTATAGCTGCCCCGTTCATAATAGCTAGATCTTGGAAACAACCTAAATGCCCCTCTACTGAGGAATGGACAAAAAAGATGTGGTATTTCTATATAATGGAATACTACTCAGCTATAAAGAACAATAAACTAGACATTTTCACTCTTTAATGGATGCACCTTGAAAATATACTTCTCAGTGAACTAAGTCACTAAATAAGTAACCATTGCATTGTTGCACTTTTGTGATGAACTGAAAGAAAATCTATCTATGTATATAAAAATTAGTTAAGATAGTTAAAGAAAAAGAATTCTGAGTGAAAAGTAGTTTTCACAGGTTCATTTTCAGATTTCATTTTTAATGCGAAATGTTTTTTTAAATAATAGAGCAATCACAACAAAAAAGATAGTCATATAGCTGGTTTCTCTTGATTCACTGAGGGGAAAGTTTTGTGCTAATAATTTTCTGGACAATGTTTCATGTCTATATCTTATACCCTAAACAATTGCTGTGAATATAACAATATGCAATGTGTTGATTATTGTTACTCTCCTATTGGCCTGTTGTGAAATTCTGTTTTACATTAATTTCTTACTTTTTTCTGTTTAAAGTAATAAAATTTTTTATAAAAGAAAATTGTCTGCATATAATTTGCCAACTAATAGCTATACATATATCAGCTGTACAGGTTCATTTCGTTAGCAATTTATGCAGATACCACAGATTACCACCAGAGGGCAGCAGCGGCAAGGCTTCACGGCCGGCAGCTTATCCACTCCAGAACTGAAGCCATCCCCAGAACCACCTGTCCTTAGTTTGCATGAGAAAAGAGGAAGCCTGGGAACTTGAAGAAGCTGAGCTCCCCCATCTCCCAGAGAAAAAGGACGCTGGGTGACTGACAGGCTGGATCTGGATCCATTAGTCTGGAGAAAGGCACTTCCCCCCTCCACCAAAGAAAAGGAAGAGAAGTCCCATTTTTCCAACACCTAGTAGGACAGTCTAGATGCTTGGTACTCCTCAAAGTAATTCTGCAAAGCAGGCGTCATTTCCTCCCTCTTACACATGAGGAAATCGAGGCTCAGAGGACCTCTCACAGGCAGGAAGAGGCCTGGCTGACTGTCCCTGCATCATCCCCATGTTTTCCCCCATGAGATTCGAGGACAGCTTCCTCCCTGACCCACGGAGTGAACATCTCTGCACCATGGGCAGCGGAAAGCCAGGCAGTGGACATGGGCCTGGCAAGCTGCAGCTCACCTGCCTTCTCCACTCCCAGCACTTTCTGAGCTGAGCGTGTTCCCTACCTTTCCTTTAATGGGGAGAGAATTCACTCTGCCTTTGAGAGCGGTGTGATGCAACAGGATCAGCTGTGTAACTCGCAGGGCCTCATGCAGAGTGAAACTGCAGGGTCCCTTGTCTAAGAATTAAGAATTTCAGGCCGGGGATTTAGCTCAGTGGCATAAGTGCCTGCCTAGCAAGAGCGAGGTCGTGAGTTCAATCCCAGGTACAAAAAAAGAAAAGGAAAAGAAAAAAAGAATTAAGAATTTCACAGTGGCAACATCTGAATGTTCAGCCAAGCACAGGGCCCTCTGAGCATGTGGTCTGCATGTGTGTTTTTATCTCCGCAATAAGGAAGTTGGATTAGACCAGTAGTTCTTAACCCTGTTTATGCATTAGAAGCTCCTAGGGCCTTAAAAATAAATACCCACAGCTGGCCCCACCTGCAAAGATTCTGAACCAGATTGGGTTGGATTCTGGCTATGTAAATACACTCCCCTCATGCTGAGATTGGTATCTACATGAG
>RJWM01011181.1:0-60639 GCA_004363535.1 Dasyprocta punctata | reverse complement strand
GGAATCTCCACACTGACTTCCACAGTGGCTGCACCAGTCTACACTCCCACCAACAGTGGAGAAGAGTTCCTTTTTCCCCACAGCCCCTCCAGCATTTGTTGTTGGTTGATTTTTTAATCTTGGCCATTCTTTCTGGGGTGAGATGGAATCTCAGTGTTGTTTTAATTTGCATTTCCCGAATGACCATTGATGTTGAACAACCCAAGTGCCCATCAATCAAAGAATGGATAAAAAAGATGTGGTATTTTTATACAATGGAGTACTACTCAGCTATTAAGAAAGATTGTATTGAGACTTTTATAAGTAAATGGTCACGACTTGAGACCATACTCGTAAGCGAGATAAATCAAACCCACACATGTAAATACCGTATTGTCTCCCTAGTGTAAGAAATGGAAAAGTACATATGATTCAAAATCTATAATAAATACTATGGAAGGGTAAAAAACAGCTCAAAGAGCAAAGATAATTGGCAAGGGAATAGGCGGAAAGAGAAAAGGGAAGAGGAAAAGATATAAACCTGTATATATGTATATGTAAGATAACTAAAAAGAACACTGCTGAATGTATTCGTTATTGAGAAAGAACAATTAATACTCATATGATTAAATCAATCTAGCATGTCTATATCTGATAATGTAAGAAACCATTTTAAAGATAACGATGTGCAATATTGCAACCATTGTCAAGCTTCTATCTACCGGTTGTGTAAACCTGCAATGTTGTGTATTTACTCTAGTCATTTGCTTGTCTCTTTTGCTTGTTGTTTTTACTATATATGTTGTCTTTTTTGTTGTTGTTGTTGTTGTTTTTGTTTGTTTTGTTTTTCTTCGCTCAAATAAAATTAAAAAAAAAGAATTCAGTACAAAAAAAATAAATAAAAATGAATAGATTGTTAGAGACAGTACTATCCTGAAAAAAATTTAAAATTTTTGTCTCTGGAAAGAGAGGAAAAAGAATTTCTGAAAAAGTATTGGAAGAAATAATGACTAAAGATTCCCAGATTTGACAAAAGTTATGAACCTATAGATTAGCAATCTAGGCCAACTCCAAATAGTATAAGCCCAAAAAATAGATGCCGCGACACACCAGCATCAAACTTCTGAAAAATATTTTGAAGTCTGTGAGAGAGAACTGGCATCTTACTTATAGGGATAAAATAATTCAAATGACCACAGAATTCTCTCCCAAAGCCTTGTTAGCAGGTGTATGGCACAAGGGCCAGGGATAGAGCTCAGTGGCACAGAGCCTGCCTTGTCCTGAGTTCAAATCCTGATACCAAAAAAAAAAAAGTTTATAGTACAGCATTCTTCAAGCACTGAAAAGAACAGTGTATTGTTCAGGTCAACCTAAAATTCTGTGTTCAGTGAAAATATCTTTTAGGAAAGAGGAGGAAATCAAGACATTGTCAGATACAGGAAAATAATATAATAATAATGGAATGTATTTAAATAAAAAGGAAATGATAACAGAAAGAATCTTAGAACCTCACGGAGAGGACAAAAAAATACAAAGAGCAAAAATGCTGGTAAATGCAATCAGTTTTCTTTCTTGTAAGGTTTTAAAATACACTGAACTGCTCTTTTTTCTTTTTCTTTTTCTCTTTCTCTTTTTTCTCTCTCTCTCTGTCTTTCTGTCTCTCTGTCTCTCTTTCTGTCTCTCTCTCTCTCTTTCTCTTTCTCTTTGTTTCATTCTCTTTCTCTGTTTGAGACAAGGTTTGACTATGTAATTCAGGCTGGCCTGGCCTCACTATGTAGCTGAAGCTGACTGGAACTCTGGGTAGTACTCCTGCTTCAGCCTCCCAAGTGCTGGGATTATAGGTGTGTGCCACCATGCCTGGCATGAATTGCTATCTTCAGTGGGAGTTTTAGTCTACCTTGTTGGAGAAATTTTAGTCTCTGATGTTGTTTCTTTGTTTTGTTTTTGAGATGATGTCTCACTGTGTAGTTCAGGCTGGCCTTGGACTCACTATGTAGCCCAGGCTGTCCTCAAATCTTGCCTCAGCCTGTGCGTGCTGGGATTATAGGTGTGTGTGACCACACCTGACTCTGAGATTATTTCTCATCTGTAAAATGAGGTATCAGGATGAGGAGTGGGGTTTTTTTAGTACTTGAAATTCCTTTTCTGGCTTAATTTTAGCAATCCTGTGCCAAAATACAACAAAAAAAAAGGTCTACAAATTATATGAAACTTGTACTACATTTACTTAATGTTCTCCTAGAAGGATTTGAAAGCATAGTTATGATTTCTGTATATACTGTCCTTGGCAAATCCATACAACTTCTTAAAAATGCACACATTTTAACAGAAAACAAGTCATCTCTGAAAGACAGTCATTTTCACTACCAATAATGCTAAGTCTGGATACTCTGTGTCATCTTAGATGTTTTCATAGTCTTATTCATGACAGTAATTCTATCACCTTTGTCCCGTCTCTCAATCAAGCTAAGATGTTGAAGTCCTCTTTCAGTTCCCTTCTCCCTCATTTCTCCTTTAGTCAATAAATCTCTGAGACTGATAGTTGCATTTACTAAGTGTCTCTCAAGTAAAACTGGCCCAAGCTCTGTCTCATTGCTGCTGTTAGTTCAAGCCCCATAAATTCTGATGAGATGCTTGTGATGGTCAGGTCAGATTCTCCTTTCTCTGTACTATAAATGCCACTATTTTCTTTGCCTAGAGTACATGTGTTTTCCTAAAATGATGTTTGTTTGTTTGTCTGTTTTTAGACAGGGTCTTGCTATATGGTTCCCAGGCTGACCTGGAACTGTGTAACCTAGAGTGGCCTTGAACTCATGATCCTTTTGCCTCAGCTTCCCAAGTGCTGGGATTATAGGCATACATTAGGTTCAGGGCCTTAATATCAAATTAAAGTGTCCTCTTCAGTTTTATACACAGATTTAAAGCAGATTCTTCAGTAGAGTTGTCTACAACATTGGGATGGCATGAACAGCATCTGGAGGTCTTGTAGTGGATTGGTTGATACTGAACTCCTCCTGTACACACCCCTGCCACTGGGGGAAAGACAGCTGTCCCCTCTCTCTTTGCTGGGCAGTCAGAGAAAGCCCCATAGTTCTTCAACGGCTAATTCCATCTCTCCAGCCCACTCTACCTCAGACATATCACTCCTTTGAGTACTCCTAGACTTTGTTATTATCAGTAATCTCATTTCTGTGCATTCTATACATTCCAGCCAGCCTCTTCTGTGATAGGGGCTGTTGGTGTATTGCCTAGAGCTCTACTTTTACCTGACTGGTGCATCCAGTCACCAGCTGCTGTGAAAGTTGGTTGTTGTCAGCTCATAGCTGTCTCCTTCTTTGAATAATTCTCTTAGCAGTTTGGGACCATCTCACCTAGAACACCTAGAAGGCCATGCCCTATATGTGGGACAGCCCCTAACCATTCTAAATTGTCTGGGACTCTCCCAGGTATAGCACTGAAAAGTCCTGTCTGTCAGGAAACTTCTCAGTTCCAAGCAAACCAGGATGTTTGTTCACTGTGCCCGCCGCCAGTGACTGACAGGGAAGTAGAAGGGCCTGGTGCTGCTTCTGTGTGGGAAAACTACAGTGTTCTTTTTAGCAAAACCAAGCTCCCCTGGGGATCGGGCCAAAGCTAGACCTCAGCTGCAGCCTTCTTTTTGCTTAGCTTTTCTTTCTGTATCTTACTTATCTCACTTACTGGTATGTTTGTCCAGAGAGCATTTCCTGGATTAATCGCTTGCCTAGGCATTCCATCTCAGTCAGGCATGGCGGCACACACCAACAGTCCCAGCTGTTTGGAAGGCTGATGCAGGAAGACTGCAAGTTCAGAGGTAGGCTAGGCAATTTAGTTTAGCAAGACTTTGTCACAAAATATAAAAAGGGCTCGGGGGGTGTAACTTAGGGGCAGAGCACTTGCTTAGAATACATGAGACCCTGGGGTCAAATCTAGTACTAGAAAAAGAAACACACACATACACATATGCATACATACACGTGCATGCAGGCACACACACGTGTACCTTCTGACTGTGCTTGTAGGGAACCTCACCTGACACACTTTCCAAATTCTTTAGGTTTTTCTCTCAGTGCTCCAGATCCAACAATCTTTGAGCCTCATAGAGTTCCATCAATTCTGTCTTACTTCCTCTTTGTTATCCCTTTGTTCATTTTACAAATCTCCGTGACCTTTTCTCCTATTTTTATTCATAGCCAATGATTTTGTTTCCTATTTGTATTTTTAAAAAATATTTACATGATTTTTATTGCTGTTTATTATATAACAATTTTTAAAAAATGATATGTAGAATCCATCCAGTAGCATATGTCTTATTTCATTTTCTCTCATTGCTAAGACAAAATACCCAGCATCCAACATTAAGGAAGGAAAGGTTTGTTTAGCTCACAGTTTTTGGAGGTTTCAGTCCATAATCTGCTGGGTCCAAGGCAGGGTGGCTCATGGCAGAGGGCAAGTTTGTGGCCATGGAAGACAACAAAAACAACAAGAGCAAAAGAGGGAGGAGCAAAGAGAAGACTCTTTCTGTCCCTTATATGGTATGTAGACTACCCACCCTAGGTTGGGTGTAGCACTCACACCCAGAATCCCAGCATTGGACCATGAATCAGTCACAAAATCTAGAAACCCATTCCCATGACTGCATGAGGTTTTGGGGGCACATCTAGACACAAACCATAAGAATATGACATTGAAATCCACTGTGCAAGACTGTTTATGGCTGAATGTATCTGATGTTCAGTGTGCAGCGTGGCTAAGAAGTCCTTGTCTGTCATTTGGTCCTTGCTGCTGTCATCTGTGTTCATCTGTCAGAAACCAAAGAATCCATCTGATGTTTCAATAAATATCAAATTGCTAAAAAAAACCAAACCAAAACAAAACAAAAGTTTCCATGGACCAGAGATCCAAGAAAAAGCAATTTTGATGAATGATTCCCAGAATCAAGCCCATCCTTCTTTAGTCCAGTGAGATGATGTCAGAAGTGCTGCTTCCACTGCTGGTTATGACCCCTGTCTCATTCCTGCTGCTGGATGAACTTACATAAGTACCGCTTTCATGGGGGCTAGTAATGGTGACAAACATACTGCTTCCTGTTAAGTGTGAAGTGAGACTATCCAAAAACATAGGAGGATCGTATTGTTGGGGATCAACTGGAATAACAGAGAAAAAATCCAAACCTGGCAAGCCTGATGACATACTTGATACTGGTGTGGTAAATGGCACTGCATATTCTGTTAATGGAGGTGGAATAGTGGCAGGATCAACCGAAGTCACGCTGGGCACCAGTATACAAGATGGCTGATACATGAGAACTCCTTTGGTTGGGTTGCTTTGTGTTTCTGACATAAATTGCATTTCATTTTGGCAGGAGGATCTTCCTCTTCATCAGAAGAGCTTTCTGTTGTTAGGTCCATAACATTCTGTTTCTTCTTGCTTGCCTCACTGGCTACAATAACTGAACAAGGCTTACTGAGGACACTTGAACTTTCTATTTTTGTCCATGGTTGGCTGGATACATTCATAATTTCTTTCTTTGGTCTCATTGGACACCAAGAAACATCTTCATTAGAATTTGATCTCGTCCACATCAAAACAGTCATTGAGAATTTCCATAAAAAGCCCATCTAATATTAGACTTTTGTAGGCAGCTTTTTAGTCACACACAGGAAGAATCCAGGTGGGCTTCTACTCATTCATTTGTAAATAATGGACAGCACTGAAACCCTGCAGATGTGTACACATCACTGCACGGGATGGAATTGTTAGTCTCATTTTTCCTACAGGGTAAGTCAAGGACACCCAGAGACCAGTTTTAGCAATTTCACTATCAGAATCTGCAGAAAGTTTTTCTTTAATTTGTGCTCTGAAATGATTAGGGTTTTCTAATACCTTTCATTTTTAATCTCCATAATAACATCGCTGATTTTATTTGTTGTACAAGATATATAGACATGGAATAATTGTTTTCAATTTTGGATCCCAAGAAATAGAAATCTGGTTTGGCACAGCTGAGGACAATCTAATTAAAGATGCAGTATTCAAGGGGTGTCCAGGGTGCTTTTGCTCAATCCCATTTTTGGGTGGTGGTGCATGACCAGGCAATGGAAACAGCTTCCCATTTATTTTTTTTCCCCTCATTTACTTTTATACACAGACTATTGGAATAGTTACTGTCTTGAAGACAACTTGTCTCTGCCAGGCAAAGTCTCAACTGAATTTGAACTGTATAATCTCTCTGACCACCTGGCAAAAAGTCCCTCAGTATACATACCTCTCTTAACTTGTTGAGGTGTGAAAGCAAACATAAAGAACTTCTCTTGAAATTGTTGAATACCACTTTGAACTAAACTTGTGGGCTTGATGAGAACATCAAGGGCATCATAAAAGAGTAGGATTTTTAACTGCACATCAGGATGGACAGGCGGAATTGGAGGAGATGGTTGCTGCATCTCAACAGTGGGCTTAGTATCTTGAAGTAGCCCAGAACCAATAGGAGAGGATAATGAGTGAGATGTAACTGAATGGGAAGACTAAATGTGGCTTTCAGCCACTGCCAAGTCAGGTTCAACAGGTGATGAGTTACCATCCAACCTGAAAACTGATGATTTTTTGTGTGTATGGGTACCGAGAATCAAACTCAGGACCTTGTGTTTGCCAGGTAGGCACTGCACCACTGAGCTATATCCCTGGCCCCAGAAAACTGGTTATTTGATTGCAGATAAATCAGGAAGCCTTTCAAGAGTCCACGGATATCAGCATCTATATAATTCTTGGATTTTAATCTGAGCCACTGGACTGCAGCTGCTCTTCAGTAAATGCAGGGCCCTCATCAGGAGGTCATGCTTGCATCCACTTTTATTCTGTCCAGCGAAGCCTAGTAATACTTGTAGTTCAGAAACTATAAAACTAGAAACAATATTCCTCAACTCTTCGAAATCCACCATACTATACCCGCAGTGGGCACTGTTTCCCCTCCCACTACTGCTACCAACACCACTACCACCACTTCCATCCTGCACTGGGAGCTGCTGAAGATGCTGCCGCCTCCACCCTCCTACTTGTATTTTAAAAGATAAAATTCATCGGAAAAGAAATTCCACAAACCCCCACCACCACTTTTTCCTTTTATCTACATCTGTGTTCATTTATTGTGTGTTCTGTTTCTGCAAATCTATGCTATTCGATGGAAGTTGTGGTCTGTGTGTATACTCCCGTGTGATTAGCCACATGCAGTGCTGAACACCTGAAACGTGGCCAGTGTGACTGAGGAATGGAATTCTTTATTGTCCATTCTTAGTCCTTGTTTGGATGGACATTTGATAGTTAATCCTTCCCTCTTTTAAATACTTCATCAGTTGGCTTCCAGGATGTCATTTTTCCTCCCCAGGATGCCATTTTCTCTAGATATTTTTTCTAACTACTTATTCCTTCTTGGGCTCTTCAGCTGCTTCCCTTTTGACTGACAAATTTCTGAATAGTGGTATACTCCAGGGCTCAGCCCGTGATCTGCATCTAGCTGTAACTTCAGTCTCTGTGTGATCTTAAGTAGTATCTTGGCCTGTATGCTGGTGACTCCCAAATTTATATCTGTAGCTTTGACTTTTCACTTGAACCCACATCATCAACTCGTAACCCCTCAATCTTTTACCTGCCTAATAGGAATTGTAAACTCACCATGTGTCCCCATCTCTGTTTATCACTTTATCTTTTTCTATTTACTTTAGCCAGAAGTCTTAGCATCATCTTGAACATCTTGGTTTTTTTCACACTCTGTAGTGGTGTGTGTATTACATAGCTCTTGTTAAATAACAGATTACCATAAATTTAGCAGCTTAAAATAACGTGCATTTATTATCTGACAGTTTTGGTTGTTCAGGAATCTGGGTTCTGTGTACTCAGGTGTCAGCTAGCCTGCATTCTCATCTAGAAGCTCAACTGAGGACCAATTCCAAGCTCAGATTGCTGGTTGAATCAGTTTCCTGTGGTCATAGGAGTGAGGGCCCAGCTTCCTGCTGGCTATGGACTCTCTACTCACAGAGGTTGCTTTTAGCTCCTGGCAGCCACCCTCAGTTCCTTGTCCCTCAGGTCTCACCGGTATGGCTGCTAACTTCATTGGGCCACAAGAAGAGACTTGACTGAGTGTGCGAGCAGGATGACTCAGAGAAATGACATCCCATTATATTTGCAGTATTCTGCCAGTTAGAAGCACGTGATTGTACTGCTCACACTTGGGTACAAATGCTGGCAGTCAGAGATTGTGGGGACCACCCAGGTGTCTCCCTGCCGCCGTATGCCAGAAAATCTTGTTAGTCCTGCCTTTAAAACCTGCACCAAATCTAACCACTTCTGACCTCTTCTAGTGCTGCCTCTGTGAAAAGAAAAGGTGAAACAATTTGAGAAAGTGTTCCTTCCATTGTTACACTAGATATTATTAGAGCAGTGTGCGTTACCATCTGTGTGATTTTACACTTGCACCTGGCATCCCTTCCCTCTTGTGAAGCAAGACATCTGAGAATCGTTTGGCACAGTATCAAGCCTCATCAACTGTCGCGAAATACATAGCATATTTATTCTTTTTTATGCCAAGACTATCATTATCTTCTACCTACTTTTTACCATTCCTTCCTCTTTGTTTTCTTTTGGTACCGGGAATCGAACTCAAGGCTTTGTGCTTGCCAGGCAGGTGCTATGCCACTGAGCTGTATCCTCTACCCTGCACTCCTTCCTCTTAATCTATTTTCTAAATAGGAATTAGAGTGATATTTAAAAATATAACTCATACAGTTAACTACTTTTTAAAAACCTATTGCTGTCTTCCCATTAGACTTGATGGTACTGTATACTGACCACTATTTATGCCTTTCCAGGTGCAGTTTGTTCTGTTCTTGCCTTTCTGTACTTCCCCACCAGCCCTCTTTCTTTACCTAAAACTCACCACGTGCATCCTTTTGTTAAGGGCTTTCTTTGCATTTACTGTTCCTTCTGTTTAGACTGTTTTGTTCTACCTCAAGGCTGATTTCCTGTCATTCTTCAGATCTTAGTTTAATTTTTCCAGAGAACTCTTCCTTGACCATCCAGTTCAGACAGGTTCTTTATGTTTTTCTTTATAGAAGTATTAATAATTTTTAGTTACATTTGTGTCCATTATCATGCGCACTGATTTTCTGCAGTTTCCACTTTAAGTTCTTTAAAAGTTAGGGACTTTGTTTACTCAGCTCAGGGTTAACTCATAGACAGTACTCAAGTGTTTATCAAATACACAGAGAGCAAATGGTTTGTTTATTTCCTTCACAAATACTTATTTCTTAATATATCAGTGTAACATTTCGTTGTTATTTGACTGGTGTACCTCATGAGCCTTTTCTCCTTTTTTCCCCGTCTTGCACTGGGAACTGAACCCAAGGCCTTTGCATTTGAGACAGAATTTCACTGAGTTGCCCAAGCTGAGATCAGACTTGGCAGTCCTCGTGTCTCAGCTTCCCAGAGTTCTGGGATTACAGCTGTGTTCCACTATGCCCCCAGCTTTGTGTTTTTATTGCAACGTTTTTTCTACTTGTACTTTATTGAAACATGATTTTTAAAGCTTTATATTTCATGTAAGTATTAGTATAGTTTCAAATGATGATTTACTAGCTTCCCTGAAAAGTAAATATAGTGATTCTTTTTAAAAGTAGTATTCTGGAACTTCAATTATAAATGTATAGTCTTACAGTCTCTATTTCTCCTGTATCCTATTAACACAAAACTTTTATGTTGTCTTAAAAGCAGTTCCTGTTTTATGTCACCCAGTGGGTCTCTTGCAGAATAAATGGTCTTGGCCTCCCTGCTTAAGAATGCCTGATGAAGCATCATTACTGAATTTCCTTCCTTTGAGCTTTTGCTCAAGAAGTTATGTTTAAAAGAAGTCTTCAGAAGTGTTAGACATTGAGAAATAAGAAAAGGAGAATTAGGTAATATAAAGAACTTAAAATCAGACTTACAGGAGCATCAGGGGCGAGCACTATGTATCCTACAGAAGTCACACTGAGAATTGTCTCCAATAGCCCCAAATCCATAAAGAAGCAAACTGAGTGGGCATTACTGGTTTCTTACCACTGAACAGTGGGAGAAATAGATGTGAAGGTGAATCAAATGAAAAATGAGAAAATTGCCTCAATGGTTGACTGCTCCAAATTCAGGGCTTCTATCTCCTTCTTACAATACAATCTGCACTCTAGGGTAGGACACTTAAACTCTCAGAGGAGAGGAGAGGTTGGATATATTATTCTAACAGATTATGTATCTCTTCATTCAAACTCCAACATTTTCTCAGACTTCAGAACATAAAGAACTAGCCCACATGCTAGAGCTCCAGTGGCAATCCAGTAAACTTGTGTAGGGAATAGAATTAAAAAGTCACCTGTGGCGCACGCCTTTAATCCCAGCACTCGGGAGGCTGAGGTAGGCGGAGCGTTGTGAGTTCGAGGCCGGCTTGGGCTACAACGTGAGTGCAAGGCCGGCCTGAGCTACATAGTGCGACCCTGCCTCAAAAAACCAGGGCCGGGAGTTTGGCTCAGTGCCTTAAGCGCCTGCCCTGGCAGGCGCGAGGTTGTGAGTTCAATCCCCTGTGCCGCAAAAAAAAAAAAAAAAAAAAGTCACCTGTGTTTTGCAGATAAAGTGTGTGGAAAGCTGTGTCTGAAAAGATGAAAGCAGTAACGTCGTAGTTAATGCAAATATCCTATGATGAAAAAATAAAAGAGGAAGAAAGAATGCAGTTTGTAAAATCTGACAAGAAGGTAACTTCAAGGAGGGTCTTTCCAGCTTTGTGCTGTAGATCAACTTAATGAGAATTTGAATTCTGAAAAGCTGAAAGACAAAAAGACAGTAACAATAAGATGAAATGGGAAAATATAGACTTAAAGAAAAAAAATAGATTCAACAAAGGCTAGAATGAAATTGAATGACAGATGAGATAATTCCAATGAATACAGATGAAAAGGTTTGAAAAAAATAAAGGCAAAAACACATGAAAGAGGATGATCCAATGTAAACATAACTGATGTCTCTGGAGAAAGGAAACAAGTCAACAGAATCCATGGATTGAAATAGCACAAGTTGTTTCAGGAAAACTTTATAGTTTCATAATGAGAACATTTCATTTGGTCAAGTTAGAGGACTTTTAGAACAAAGCTCATTGTTGTTCAGGAAGCCTCAGGGAAAGGAGTTCTGTGCTTCCCACCAGGTGAGGTCAGGTCCAGTCTCTGCGGACTTTTGCTCTGGTTGTTGTAGTGACTTTGTGTTATCATTGGTCACCAGACCACTGAGGATGGCGGAGAATATGACCTGTGGGGTGGGGGTCATTGTGTTGCTAACCATAACCTGGGGGTTTGTGAGAGATAGCTGTAGCTCTGTGGAAGACACCTATTTCTTTCTTTCTTTTTTTTTTTTTTTTTGCACCAGAGGTTGAACTCACAACCTTGCGCCTGCCAGACAGGCGCTTAAGTCACTGAGCCAAACTCCCGGCCCTGGTTTTTTGAGGCAGGGTCGCACTGTGTAGCTCAGGCCAGCCTTGCGCTCGCGTTGTAGCGCAAGCCGGCCTCGAACTCACAACGCTCTGCCTACCTCAGCCTCCCGAGTGCTGGGATTAAAGGCGTGGGCCACCACGCCCGGCTAAGACACCTATTTCTAAATTGATGAAGTTTGTCTTTGCTTACCTCCTTGTCCAGATCTTCGAAGTAGTTGTTTAACATTCTGTTGTTTCTCAGAGGAGGTAGAATTCATTTGCTTCTTGGAATTTCTTATGTTATATTTTATCAGTATTGTTCTTGTCTTATATTTGCTTCTCTGTGGTCCGAAAAAATTGACTGCCGTTGTGTAAGTATCTTTGGGAGTTCACCTTAGCTCGAATATGGGACCCTGTCAGCCCCTAGTTATCTCCAACTTTGGGCCAACAAGCTGGCTGAGGAGGAACAGAATGCATTAAGATACAGATTGAGCACCCTGCATGCCACTTGAAAGAGACATGGATTGGCGCATCTAGAGTCTTGTTCCTGTTTTCTGGGTTTTCCTTCGTTATCAAGATGGCAGATACATAAGGTGTCTGTGTGTGGTTGGAAGTCTTGGAAGTCCTTAGGAAACACCCTACACAGCCAAAATTCTATCAGGTAGTTACAGTGGTATTCAATGCATTTTATAAAAACATTTTTTGGAGTGGATTTAAGTCATTTATTTCTACTTTGATAAATTGCAGTATTGTATCTTTAAAAAATAGCCAGAGATAGGAAAAGAGGGAAACAGTCAGACAAAACAGGATGAGGAAGGAAAAGGGAAGGAGAGGGAAAGGGTGAGACTGATTGAGAAATCTTCAGGCTTCCTGCTAGGAAAGCAAACCAATAAAAGGGGGAAAAATCTGGCCTTAGATTTCTTCATAGTGACATTCAATACCAGTAACTTTCAAGGGAGCAGTGCCTGCAAGAAATGAGGGACCTTACACATTGAGCCAGCTGAGATGTCATTCACCTGTAAAGCAAGCCAAGCAGATGTCTTAAACATGAAGAAACTTGGCGGAAGGTATGTGTGTGAGTCTCACTGTAAACACGACTTGCCAGTGAAAGCTAGCCAACTCAGAACTGGAGAGGTCAAGAGGGAAAGTTGTGGTAAGAGGGCTGTGAGGAGATTGCCTCAGCTTAAATACAGATTCAGTATTATGGAACAACAGAATTACAAAAAGGAATGTGAGTGTTATGAACATGGACAGTATGCAAGTTAGATAACAAAAACTGGGGGGAAATGGGATAGGAAATACCAATACTAAGCTTTTCAATGATCAAAGTGGGAAGTTAGTACATCCTGTCTAAAATTGTGTAGAATTTCAAAACTTAAGTGAATAATTTCAGTCTATACAATAACATAATGTATTTAATAAAACTAATTACTAAATAGCTAATTATTAAATTAAAATCAAAGTCTAGGCCGGGGATTTAGCTCAGTGGCATAAGTGCCTGCCTGGCAAGTGTGAGGTCGTGAGTTCGATCCCCGGTACCAAAAATAAAATAAAATAAAAATAAAACGAAAGTCTAAGTAATTAGTCACATACTTCTTAAAAGTGAAACATTCCAAAAATATTCCTAATGGCTGATACAAATTTATGTACTATTCACATTTAGTAGATGCCACTGTTTTGTTATGTTTGCTTCAAATCATGTATAAAGTATTTAAGACAAAAGGGAAGGTTTAGAGAACATAATGGATATCAATGCATTCTCCACTCAAGTTAGGAGATGAAACATTGCTAGTACAGTTGACCTGTGCATGCTTTTCAAAATCCAGAGGTAATCAGTATCCAGATTTTGGTGTCAATTGTTGATAAACTTTAATTTCTTTATACTTTAAGCATATGTAACAATACATTGAATTAATAAATTTTCTTAATTTAGTCATAATAAAAACAATATCCTGTAGTTTAGTTCTTTAACTCAGCATTGTTTTGAGATTTGTGTTGATATTGTTACTTTAGTTATTTTTATTCCATATAATTAATTACATGGATATATAATAATTTACCAATCCATTTTTAACTGATAGACATGTATTTCCTTTGTTTGCTAATATATTATTATAAATGCTATACATTCTTGTTGACGTGATAACATTTTTGATAATTTTTTAAAAATTTGGATTATCCAGATAAACTTAATGTTTAAAAAATTTTTTTATTTTATTAATTAATTTATTTTTTGTTTTTGTTTTTTGAGACAGGGCTCAGGATGTAGTTCATGCTACACTGTGTAGCCCAAGCTGGCCTCTAACTCATGGTGCTCCTCCTGCCTCAGTCTCCTGAGTGCTGGAATTACAAGTATACCCCACCATGTGCAGCCCAGATAAATTTAGAGTTTAAGAACGGCATTGGTGCTGGGCGTGGTGGTGCACACCTTTAATCCCAGCACTCAGGAGGTTGAGGTAGGCAGAATGTTGTGAGTTCCAGGCTGGCTTGGACTGTAACGGGAGTGCAAGGCCGGCCTGAGCTACATAGTGGCACTCTGCCTCAAAAACTAGGGCTGGGAGTTTGGCTCAGTGGCTTAAGCACCTGTCTGGCAGGCGCGAGGTTGTGAGTTTGATCCCCAGTGCCGGGGGAAAAAAAAAAAAAAAAAAAACCCACGTATTTTAAGATACTGAGTATGATTGTTCAGTAATGCATGAATACATGTAAATTGCATGGCAGAAGTATGAATTATTTTCTTTTTGGCAATTTTGTATTTCAAAGGCCTTTAAGTATATTTGTGATATAATTGAAATGCTGTAATGGTATTCTACCTTTCTTAAAAGCCAGATAAATATGTTGAACGTGGTGATTGACGGGTACCTGTAGAGCCTAATCCTAGCACTTAGGAGTCTGAGGCAGGAAGATTACCTCAAGTTTGAGGCCAGCCTGAGCTACATAGTTCAAGTTCAGCCTGAACTATACAGCAAAACCCTGTCTGGGGGCGGGGGGAATATATATATATATATATATATAGCCTTTAGCAGTAACAGAAAGCCAGGTGAAAGTTTAGTAATTTTCATTTACTTAATTACTGTACCTTTTCCAGTACTGTCTTCAATTTCTCATTTTGAATGAGGAAAAAATTCCGGTAAGTAACTTAAGTCCTGTTAGTGCTGTATAATGTGACATTCAGGTGATTTAGACTGTGTGTGTAAGATGTTTTCAGGAGGTGTTAGAAACTTCATTTTTTTAAATCCCTGGGTTGTGTAGTTCAGCTCCCCTTCCTGAATTCTTACATTCCCAGTGGGCTAGGTTTCAGGTGTGTTTGTCACTGTGAAAGGTTCCTCCCTGTATCTATGGGAAATTTAGTGAGCCTCTCCAAGATGGATTATATCACAAACAAAAGAGTACAGATGTTCTGATTTGTCTTTTGAGTAAAAATAGGGTCTGTTTGTTTTGTAGGTATGACCTTGTTTCTAAGGAATGGCTTCCACTGAACCGTTCTGTGAATAATGTGGTTGTGAGATATGGGCATTCTTTAGCCTTGTATAAGGTAAGGGGTTATATAAGGATTGTATTAAACTGTAAACTCAGCTCCTCCTTCATGTCATTATGTATTGTATAGTGGAAGAGGCAGTCAATATTGGTTTCTGATTGGAAAATGCTGGGGGAGGGGTTAAGTAATTGGTTAAGTTGTAAATAGAAACAGAAGTTGAAGTTTTTTAAGCTATGACTATGGTCTGAATGGTTAAGAATGTAGATTAATGAGTGTAGGTTAACCTTTATGCCCATTAGCAAAGTTTAGACAAGAATAACCACATTGTAATGTGACCGAATAATCATTTTCATTTCCTTGTTTTTGTAGGTATATGGTAGAATGGGGCAGCTTTATTTTTCCAAGTCATTTTATTCTATAAAAGATCTCATTTGAGGAAGTCCAAGAAAAGTGAAAAAGTTTTAGAGAAATAGAATATTTGTTTTATTTTATTTTGTTCCTTTCTCTATCCTTTTCCTAATAATTACTGAAAGGTACATTTCACTAATATTTTTAAAGTTAATAATATTGAGATGTTTGAAATGATCATTTTTTATTCTGAGATATGAATTTTCATTATTTTTTAAATTCCTATTTACATTTTTTCCCATAGGATAAAATTTACATGTATGGAGGAAAAATTGATTCAACAGGGAATGTGACCAATGAGTTAAGAGTGTTTCATATTCATAATGAATCGTGGGTGTTGTTGACCCCAAAGGCAAAGGAGCAGTATGCAGTGGTTGGGCACTCTGCACACATCGTTACACTGAAAACTGGCCGGGTGGTCATGCTGGTCATTTTTGGTCACTGTCCTCTCTATGGCTATATAAGCAATGTACAGGAATATGACTTGGGTAGGTATATTTTTTCCATGTGTTTTGAACGTCAAATTTAAAACCTCTGCCATTATTATTAGGATGGTTTAAAAAGATTCAACCTAACTTCATCCAATTCTTTTTCTTGAAACCCATTTAATAGTAATGTATTACCAGTGAAATTCATATTATTGATACTCCTATATAATATATATTTGCTGCTGTTGATTTGTAAGAATCCAAAGATGGTACTAAATGCTTTGGGTATACATTAAAACAAATTAAAAAGTCAGAAAACAAGTGCTCTGAAACAAATTTGGATAGCTCTTTAGAGATTAGTTGAATGGAGTTTGATTTCGTGTGTGTGTGTGTGTGTTTTCTCCTTTGGTTAAATTTTATTGTATCTGTTATTGTTCTTAAGAGTATCAGCTATAGATGTTTTGTGCTCTGGGTAAATGATTTGGGGATGACAATGTGCAATGTATGTACCATTGTTACCCCCTGATTGACGTGTTTTGAAATTTTGTTTTCCTTTTTTTTCCTCCTTGAAATAAAATGGATTTGGAAAAAAAAAAGGAGTATCAGCTATAATTGATGTTTTGAGAAAGTAGGCCTATGAAGATGTGTTGATCCCTAAGATCATAGGAAATTAAATGTTCATTTGTAGGGACTCTTAAATTTTAGTGACATTCTTTTCCTATATAGCATATAAAATATTGAACTGACTGGAGTTTGGCCACATGGCTTCGATACAAGTTTTAGATGACTTTTTTTTTAAATAAAAAACTAAAGTTTAGTATATATATGATTACAGATATTTCCATATTCATATATATTTATATGTGAATATATCTATATATAGATATAATATATATCTCAATCAGCTCTCTTGAAATCCTTTCTCTTGCCCTAAACTGCTTAGATTTTAAGTATTACAGAAGAGGAGGTTGCAACGTTTACCTTTAACTAAAAGGTTTTTCTCTTTTCAGATAAGAACACGTGGAGTATATTACCCACCCAGGGTGCCCTTGTACAAGGGGGCTATGGCCACAGCAGTGTTTATGATCACAAGACCAAGGCCTTGTATGTTCATGGTGGCTACAAAGCTTTCAGTGCAAATAAATACCGGCTCACTGATGACCTCTACAGATACGAAGTGGATACCCAGATGTGGTGGGTGGTTTTTCTGGAGCTTGCACTTTAAGATATGAATTTGGACAAGACAGTTGGTGGGAAAATGTGCTATATTTTTGTTTTCAGACCTGCTTAATAATCCAGAGATTATCTCTTGGCATTGTACATAGAGAAATTAGGAAATAAGCACACGGTAAGAAAGTAGCTAGTATTTATATTTTTTTGTATTTTGTTATAATTCTATAATAGGATGATTAGAAAATACTTGGCAGTTTTGAGCAGATTTTCAATTTTCATACACTAAGCACTACTATAAAATTTTATCCTACAGGATAAAGTAAATAGCTGAGTTTGTACACACTTTTGTAATTAACTAAAAGTTTTTATTTGCTTTTTTTGGTGGTAGTGCTGGAGATCAAACTTAGGGACTTACACACGCTAGGCAGGTACCCTACCACTGACCTATATCCCTAGTCAAGGGATGTCCATTATTTAATCTTGCCTTGATACAAATTTATAACTTTTAGGGTCAGTTACTGGTGTCATCCCATAAAATCAATAAGCAAGATGTCTTTATATCTAATTGATAGAGCTTTCCTCACTCAGAACTATAGATTTGCCCATGAAAAGTGCGCTAATTTTAACAAATGTCAAGCAAATTTGAATTATGAAATAATGTAATGATAAACCAGTAGTTTCTATTCCTTTTTATATTTCCTCATATATTTGGGACCTTATCATGGATATGATTTCACATGTTGTCATAAAAATCATTATTTTTAGTGGCTAATAATTCCATTGCGTGGGGTTACTAAGCCGGTGTAGTTGGTGATTTTGATTTCTAGCTTTTGCCTTTTTTTTAAATCATTGTACAGAGCATCTTTCTACATTTCATGATTTATGCCCAGAAATTGTAATTATAATGCCTTAGGGTATGAACATTTTAAAGCTCTTAATATATTTTGCCAAAAAAAAATATATATATATTTCTTTGCCAAAATTCTTACAGAATTTCTTGCATATTTGTTGAGAAAATTGTGTATATAGGGAAAGTCTAGAAATATTTGCATATTTGGATCTGAAGTTAGTGAAATGGTTATGTTTGCATTAGCAGATAGATAAGTGTTCTTTAAAAACTAACCTTGTATTTATTATTTTTAAATAAACTCAAAAGGACCATTCTTAAGGACAGCCGATTTTTCCGTTACTTGCACACAGCTGTGATAGTGAGTGGAACCATGCTGGTGTTTGGAGGAAATACACACAACGACACATCCATGAGCCATGGCGCCAAATGTTTCTCTTCAGATTTCATGGCTTATGACATTGGTAAGTTTTCCAACGCCATTTAGTTTGGGAAAGTTTTTGTTGAAGGAACTTTAAAAAATAACTGAAAATATCACCAGTTCAAAATGGTCTTACGATTTGGAAGAGATCCAAATGGTAGTTTTATATTTATTTGATTAAGGTTACAGATGTATTAAAAGTGTAACTTCTGCATTAGGTTCTTTTTGAAGTCACTGTTGCTAACTGCTTGAATATAATTGTTTTTGAGGCCATTTTTACAAAAATGGTTTCCCTACCTTACATGTAAAGCTGGAGTAGTTGTGTTAACACTACTGCAATGTATTAACAACATTGTTGGTAAGGTGGTTTAAGCACAGATTCACACATAGTTTTGGTTGTATAATATACTTAACCAGAAGAGGGCAGTATTTGTTTACACAAAACGAAAACGGTACAAGACGTGTTCTTGTGTAAATATGTTGTTCATTTTAAAACATTTTTATTGTGCTAAATACACATAAAATTTACAATCTTAATATTTTTAAATGTATAGTTCAGTGAAATTAAATACATTCATAATATTTACATCTAGCACTACCATCCACATTAACTGTCTTCATCATGTAAAACTGAAACTGTCTACGCATTGAACAGTAACTCCCCATTTCCCTCTCCTCTCCAACCTTTGCAACTACCATTCTTTTATCTCTACAGTTTTAACTATTCTAACCCAGGTGTTAATTTTTGACAGACATTTAAGTGCAAGCCACTGAACTTGTACATTGGGGAATGAGATGAATGCATTATAACTCTTAGTCTAATGAAGGAGGGGGCAGAGAAATGGACAGTGTAACTGCAATTCAGATGTTTCTTGCTGAAAGGAATACATGAAAGAGTCTCTTGAGTACCCTTAAGTCACAGAGGAAGGGTGATAGGGAGGGCCTTCTTGAGGAGGAGCCATCTAAGGTGGGGTTCTGAGGAATTCTGGGAAGCAGTCAAGTAAAGTTAGGCAGGACTTCCCAGGCACTAGAAGCCCACGTACAGAGACACAGGTGGCAAGAAATCATGACACATGGCAGAGTAATTAATTTTGTTTGCATCATAACACAAAAGGTGGCAGTGACCTCAAGTGGAACAAGAGGAATAAACAGTTATCAAGGGAGGCCACTCTGTTCTTGAGAAGCCCACTGTACCTTGCTGAGGTGTGTGGGTTTTTTGAAGCATCTTCCAGAGGAGATGATGGAATCATACTTATGTCTCAGGAAGATCTCTTCAGTGGCATTATGGCAAGTGGTTAGAAAAGGGCCCGTTGGTAGTTAGGGGGCTGCTGCTGAAGTCCTGCTGAGGATTTGAACCAATGAGCATAGCCCTGGGGATAAAGAGTTAGATGTACTTCACTGACTACCAGGAGCATGAAGGTTGTGTGGCATGTGTTTTGAGAGAGATGCAAGCTAAAGTAAAGGAGTAAGGTGAGTACTCAGATGGAGGTAGATCTAGAAGAGACATTAAAAAAGAGAGATGAGGCCAGACATGGTGGTGCACACCTGTGATCTCAGCACTTGGAAGGCTGAGGCAGTAAGACTGCTGCAAATTTAAGGCCAGCCTAGTCTACATAGTGAGTTCAAGGCTATCCTGAACTGCATAAGGTAACCCTGTCTCCAAAAGAGACAGAGACAGACACATAAGATAGCCTTGGACATATTTAAGCCACAGGTAGCTGCTAGAGGCCCAAAGGAGAGAAGGGTGTACATTGTTCATTCAAGTAGGTATCTTTCCGGATAGGATGAGAGGAAGGGATACTGCAACACTGTGGTTTTAGGGAAGAAAGCAAGTAGGCTGTCCAGAAGCCGGGGAGTTGTGGCTTCTATTCCTCATGTGAGGAAGTCAGAATTGAGGCTGGGAAGACTGTTGTTTTCAGGCTTAAATGAAGGTCTGGGTGGAGAAGACCCCATGTTTCGTGCGTGTCTCAGGGAGAGAGACAGTGAGCATGAGGATGATGTGGCGCACGAGCTTCCGCTGGTGATAGGTACAGAGGAGAAGTTGCTGGCATGGGTCAGGACAAAGGAAAATCAGTAGATCTCGGGAAGAATTTTTTAAAAATTAAGTTTTCATTTTTAAAAAATTTTAATTTTCCACTGACACTTACATTGTAGCTACTTAAGTTTGGGCAAGTCAGAATAGAGAAGATGGGGACATAATTGTGAAACCCATTTTATTCAAATAAGCTTTGTAGAATACGAAATTTACTTAAGTAAAAAAAAAAAACATTCTAGAGGGTGTAATGAACAGATAATAGAGTGAGTGACAGGCTTGTCAGGAGTATTGGCTGCATTTGCTAATTAACATTGCTGTGTGATCTGCCTTTCTTTCCTGTCCTACTGACTGGTTGCTGCCACTTTGTACTACAGCAGTAACCGTGTGACTCAGAAAGTCGAGAGGTGTTTTACGAGGCTGTATTTCAGGCTTCTTCCCAGAGACTGTGTCAGTTCCTGTTGATTGCAAGTGGAAGTCCATTCTGAAGCAAGTTTTTTTTTTGTTTCTAGCTTGTGACCATTGGTCAGTGCTTCCCAGACCTGATCTCCACCATGACGTCAACAGATTTGGCCACTCAGCAGTCTTGCACAACAGGTAATTAGAAAAGTTCTTACTCTTTTCTCTCTTGAGTTTAAAATGAAAATAAAATAAAATGAAGTGCAGTTGGGCTTCCATGTTATTCACTGAATTTCTTCATCCCATTAGTGTTTTACAAAATTATATAGATATGGATTTCTTGACCCAGCTTTAAAATACTTGATATGGATATGAATTTCTTCAAGTAGCTTGCGTATTGGTCTGGATTGTTAGGATACAGAGCGTGCTGTATTTGGTGGGGTCTGAATGCATGAGACAGCCAAAGCTACATATGCATTACTGGCTTATGTTCTCTGCCACTGTTTCTGGTACTTTGGTTGTCAAGATTCTAGTAGTTGTATCTGAATGGTAAAGAGAGTTTTGAGGGGGGAAAAAAGGAAAAAGGGCACTTCAAGTAAGGGATAATGTAGGGGAACAGACGAGGGGAAATTGTTAAGCTTGATACAGACCACACATGCCTGTAAGCAATGCCTGTACCACACTGCCAGAGCTTTGTGTAAATCTGCCCTGGAGAAGTCTCCATCCAATAAGAGATTTGAAGTGGTCGTTTTCCTGTTCCTTATAATGAACTTTAAAGACTTTTGAGAAGCTAAACAGCTTAATCACATTATTAATTTTTCTCTTTTGTTTCTGCTATTACTCATATGTCTCTGTCCGTTTTTAAAGTCAAAGTCATATAAAACCCTAAAGCTGCATTATATTGGGATTCCTTTGGGTTTTAAAATTTTTGTTATGGTGATGAAAAACAGGAAGGTATTTTAATTTGGATTAGAAAAAAATAAAGCAACGTTTTGAAGATGTGAAGAAAGATTCAACAGAATTTAGAAATTAGAATTTTTGGAAGTAGCTGACATCTTTAATGAAGTAATTATTTAATTTTTAACAGTATATATGGTTTTACAGTGAGAACATTTGATAGTTATAGACTAAAATAGAAGGATTGTTGACTCCCTTGCTTACTTTAAGTGTTATCTTCAATTATAATCTGATGCTTCCTCTCTGAGGAAGACTCTTTAAAACTTTCTAGCAAGTGCTTCTTGAGGCTCAAGCAGTGGAACCCTTGGCCATTACCTTGCCCTTGGCTTCCTGGCCTAAGTGTTCCTCATCTTTGTGTTCCTGGTGTTGTAGCAGGGGCTTGGCATGTAATAGGCATTGGCTGAATGGCACCTGTTTATGCAGTGATTATAACCATCAAACAGATCATCTTCTGTTGAAATATTTTTAGGAGCTGAGTACAGTGGTGCATGCCTGTTATCCCCACTATTCAGGGAGCCAAAGTTGAAGGATAGCAACTTCAATGCCAGCGTGGAGAACTTAGTGAGACTGTCTCAAAAAGGGCTGGGAATGTAGCCCAGTGATAGACCACTTGCCTGGCATATATGTCTCTGGTTCAATCCCCAGTACCTCCAAAAAAAGGGGAGGTTTATACAAACTTTTACATAAGTTTACCATAAAACATAGTTTAACCATGCATCAAAGTTGAGAATGACTTGTCGAGTTATAATGAAGTTTTAGTTTTCATGTAATTCCAGTAGTGTGTTTGGGCCCGGATCTGTGAGTGTGTGTGGGTATAGGGCAGAGTTGAAAGGGGCAGGAGTTGATGAGAGAGGCCATAGTGCTGAAGGAGAAACTTTGATTCACAGCATTTATCCATGTTGTAAATCAGTCAGCAGCACTAGAGCAGCTGTGCCTGCCTTAGTTGTTCTGACTCCTTTTGAGGGAGATGGGAAACAGAGAAGAGGCTGTGAGGCATTGAGACCACACGGGATGCTGTGTTCCTCTCAGCTCCCTGGTCTACTATGCCTCTTTGAAGGAATCTCCTGACCCTTCTGAGCCTGTGTGTTACCAAAGGGATTCAGAATTGCTGGGAACACCAGCTCTCCTGAGAAAAAATGGAGTTTATTTGGTTTAAGCAACAAATTCACTAGCCAAATCCAGCCTGTTCCGTATAATATTAAGTTGATAGTGGGGTTAAAAGTGAAACTGGTTATTTTTTTGCAATTGAATTGTACACTTGTCACATGGTAACAAATATTTTAGAGAGCCACATAATCTTCTTGCTTCAGTTATTAGTACTCTGTTGACTTGAGGGAAATGGAGGCAAAGTGTAAGTGAATTATTGAGCACCCCATTGTGGATTAAATTGAAGTTCCTGGCAGTTTATAGGATCTTGGAGTTGGAGGAAATCCTTGAAGCCATCTCCCCAAATCTCATATAATGCATGCTTCCCTTTTTGCCTTTTCAGGGGTAGTGCCTCATAAAGAGGATATCCCTTAAGTTCAGGCATGGGAAGTTTACTTAAGAGGGATGCTTTTTGGAAGGATCTTTCTTTTTGGAAGATGCTGATTATTAGCAAGTTCATGATATCATCTGAAATCTGCTTTTCTGTATCTTCCACTTATTGATCTTGTGTCCAATCTTTAAATTATAGCAAGAGAAGCATTAATCCTACACCATGCACGCTTCCCTCAGATATTTAAAGATAGTGTTATCTGTTAGCTGTTATCACAGTCTCCAGCCTTATTTTCTTCAGACTGTTATCTGGAGAGGCTTGGTAAAATTGAGGATGTGACCCAGTGAATATCACACAAGAGGTACAGAGATATTCCAGACATGCAGCCACTGTATGGATACTCTATGGTACAAATAGCATCACTTTTGTAAAACTTGTTAGCCTTGTATTTTAAGAATTTTGAAAGTAGCATTTTAAGAATTTTCTCTTGAGCTATTATATATACTTTTAGTTGTGTGTACGTATGTGGCCTGTGAATGATTTAGAATTGATATGTACAATAAGCTGGACATAAAGTGTGTAATTTTGTAAATTTGATGTAAGCATAATTGTGAAATCATCACCATAGTCAAGATCTCACAAAGTTTATGTTCTCTTGTTTAAAAAAAAAAATTCCTATCTGTATTCATGAACAATAATTGGCTTGTGGTTTTCTTTTCTTACAATGTCATTTGTCATTGACTTAACACTGGACTTTCAGAATGTGTTGGCAAGTGTCCTTTCCTCTTCCATTATGTTATTCAACTTTTCATCACTATGACCAAATACCTGAGAAACCAACTTAGAGGGGAAAGGTTTATTGTGACTATGCTTTCAAAGATTGCAGTCCATGGTTGGGTGGCTGTAACCCTGAAACATGGCAGAAGGGTGTGGAGGAAGGCTGCTCACTTTATGGCAGCCAGGAAGCAGACAAAGTAGGAAGAAAGCCAGAGAGGCAGGAGCTGGGGAGAAGATACACCTTTCAAAAGCACATCTTCAGCGACTTTTTTCCAGTTAGACCCCCACATCTGTGTAGTTCATTCAGCTATCAGTGCATCATTGAATTAATCCATTAGTAAGATTAGTGCCATCATTAGCCTGTCACTCTGTTGACCTCACTTCCAAATATTGCTGTATTAGGGACCGTGCTTCATAATGTACTTGGGGAAGTTTATAGTTTTGTTCCTCTGAACAGTACTTTTCTTTGGAAAACAAGCTCTGCAGAGAGTTCCTTCCACCAAGGTTGTTTCAGTTTAATGTGCTTATTTCTAGAAGTACTAGTATAGAATTAGTAACTAGGGAGGATGGGAAGCTAAAAAAAAAAAACGCATAAAACAGTAGGCCCCACATGACAAAACTCAAACTATTTTAACAAATATTTTTCTTTTAGACATCCAGGTATATCACAGAATACACCAGAGATAAAAGATCTGATTTACTAAGGAATCGGACTTATTATCTAAACATTTTAGACCACAGAGTTAACAACAGGTTACAAATACCTTATAATACATGTTGTCTCAACCTGTTAGAAAAGTCAAGCTAAAACTAGAAAACACATGATTCACTATATTTTAGTGCCTAACATAAATAAGTAGTTAATATTATGTTGTACAGATTTTTAAAATGTTAACAAAATTGATGAACAAAAAATCCTTGGAAATATATTGTCAGAGAAAATAAATGTATTGAGAGCATGAATAAGTCATTCTTCAGTTCAGTCTACTTCAAGCCTATTTCTTTTAATGTGCGAGCCTATTTCTTTTAATGTGTGTTCTCTTCTTCCTCTCCTGTGCAATTCCACTGTAATAAGTTATGCTTGACTGTGTCCCACAGGTCTCTAGTCCAGTTCATTTTCTCCAGTATTTTTTCCTTTCTTTTCTTCAGATTATATAATGATTATATAATCTTTTTTTCATTTTCTTCTTGAAGTGTCAGGGATTGAATCTAGGACCTACATGTTAGGCAATTGCTATACCACGAAGTTATATCCCCTGCCCTATTGATCTGGCTTAAAGTTCTCATTTTTTTCCCTCTGTCAATTTAAATCTGGTGTTGGGTTGCTCTAGTGAATTTTTTATTTTCTAAATAGTATTTTCAACTCCAGAATTTCCTTTACAATTTATGTCTCTTTATTGTTACCCCCTATCTGTTGAGTCATTGATATCATGCTTTCATTTATTTCTTTAGACCTAATCTTTCCCTCCCCAAATGTATTAGTTGCTTTGAAGTCTTTGTCTACTAAATCCAACATATGGAACCCACGGGAATTGTTGCTGTTTATTTAGGATCTTGTGGACTGTAATTCTGTGGATTCTGTTTTTCCCACACTGTGCCACTACTAATTTCTCTTCATAGTTGTTTCTTATTTTAAGCCTGAGTTCATGGGGGTTATCTCTCTAGATTAGCGTAGCTTCGTATTCAATCAATGGTTTTGCTTGAATATCCTCATCCAGTAAAGATTCCACTATTTCTTGATGGATCCATTTGTGATTTAGGGAATCAAAGTTTCAAAAGTTTACAAGTCTGCCCTAAATTTTACTTTTTATAGTTTCAAGGCCTCATGTTCAGTAGGTCAGAGTAGATAGCTGTGAACTTTTTCATTAATTTTGGAGCATTCCTGAAGCCTGTGTAAGCACATAGCCTTCCAGAATGACATCCAGCCTTTCTGGCAGATGTGAAATTTTACTAAAGCCCATGATGATTACCTTGTCCCTGAAGGAGAACTGGACTTTTAAAAAGTCTTAAAACTTTGACCTTAACCCTTAAGAGGACTTTGCGTTCTGACACTTCTTTGCCTGCTGAAAGACAATTAAAAAGAATAAAGCAAGGACCTGGCATGATAATGAGGGAACTTTGGGCAAAAACTAAGAGATGAATAAAGTTCAAAGAGAGTAGCCAACCTGCTTCAGCCTGTGGCAGTTCAGTTATCCAGCTGTGGCAGTGGGAGGTGGAGCTGAGCTTTTGGCTGACTCTCCAGGCTGACGGTTCAGGAGCCAGAGGTATTTTGTACACAGTGGATGCTAAATAGGTATTTCCGAATGAATAAATGAATGGATAGATGATTTGGACTTCGTTCTTTTTAGAAACAGATACTAAAAATGGCCATATAAAAATTGTTTTTTATCTTTAAAGACAAAATTAAACTCAAGACCATGTATATTATTAGTCAGAAATGTAATATAACTTTTTTTTTCGTGGCACCGGGGATCAAACTCACAACCTCGTGCCTGCCAGGCAGGCACTTAAGCCACTGAGCCAGACTCCCAGCTGTAATATAATCTTTCAATAGAGATTTAAGCAAAATACCTTTCCCTCCAAGAAATATTAAAACTTTTTTATTGTAAAAATTTGAAGTACACACAGAAGTAGAGATGATAGTATGATGAACCTCTTGTACATCTTACTCAACCTTAGCAATCAGCTTCTGACTACCCTAACCCACTCCAAATTAGTTTGAAGCAGTTTTCCAACATAATAGAATTTCATAAGTAGACATTTCAGATTACAGTTGATTTTTATTATTCACAGTAGTTATTTTCTATAAAGTCACTATAAACAGTGAATATTGAATTATTGCTCCTAGAGGATGTGTACGGAGTTAGGTTTCCACAATCTTCTGGTCACATTTTCATAAGCCAATCAACACAGAATGTTTCTTTATGTGTGTTTCTGTTGAAAGACACCTAATTTTAACATACGTTGTTGATTTGTTAACATTGAGCTAATAACCAACAGTCCTTTAACTCATGGCTGAACAAAGTTTACCTAATACATATTTTCTCTGTAAGGCACATTACAGCTTAGAAACACTGGACAGCACATCAGCACCATGCTGGAGGCTTTTTTTTTCCTTGGTACTGGGATGCAACTTAGGACCTTGCGCTTGCCAGGTAGTCACTTGTAGCGCTGAGCTATCTACCCGGCCCTGGAGGCTACTTTTAAACATCAGAATCACAGTATACAGCACAAAAATGCAAAAATGCCAAAAAAAAAAAAAAGTGGCATGAAGGAAATCATAAAAGGAACACTTGTTTATAGTCTGAGATCTGAAACAAGAAGTCAGAATATCAGTTTGTTTTATTTTGGGTTTTTTTTTTTTTTGGTCAGCTCAAATTTTTCACTACTGCATACACTTGCCTAAAAGTGATCATGAAACTCCTACAAGGTTTGACTTCAGTGTTAGAAGTAAATTTTAGCAAGTAGCCGGGAGTTTGGCTCAGTGACTTAAGAGCCTGTCTGACAGGCGCGAGGTTGTGAGTTCAATCCCCGGTGCCGCAGGAAAAAAAAAAAATTTAGCAAGTAAACAAATTTACAAATATGAAATTTGCAAATAAGGTGATTGTACCAAGTTTATTTTGTTTTGTTTTGTTTTTTAAATGCATTATTGGGGATTGAACCCAGGACCTTGTGTATGCATTACAGGTGTTTTACCACTGACATACATCCCCAGCTCCCTGAGTATCTTTTTTTTTTCTGAGTATCTTCTATTAAAAATAAAGACTCTCTTTTGAAAATATCACCGCAGTATACTTATGACCCTCTTTAAATTGTTAATAATTCTTTAATATCACAGTGTCTGTTCAATATTTATATTTCCCAGTTGTCTCATAAATTTTTAAAAAGTTGAATTTGTTCAAATCAGGATCCAAATGAGATCTATATATCACAACTGGTTAAAATGTCTTTTAGTGGGGCGTGGTGGTGCATACCTGTAATCCCAACACTTGGGAGGCTGAGGCAGGAGGAACACTTTGAGTTTGAGGCCAGCCTGTGCTACATAATAAGTTCCAGGCCAGCATGAACTATAGAGAAAGACCCTGTCTCAACTCTCCCCCGCCACCAAAAAAAATGTCTTGTAAGTTTCTCTATGTCTATAGGCTCCCCACTCATTATATTTTCTTTTATTTCTTAGAGACTGTGTTGATTATTCTGTAGAATTGCTTATAGCCCAGTTTCTCCCCACCCCCACCTGAGGATTGATCCCAGGGCCTTCCACATGCTAAACAAGTGCTGTACCACTGACCTACACCTCCAGCCCCAGATTTTGATAGTAGCATCTCCATGCTTTTGAATAACATATTGGTCTCTCTTCTGAACTTGCTGCAAATCAACTTAATCAGATTCATTTCAGGATTTTGGTAAGATCACTTCATAGGATTTATTCTTTTTCCTTTATTTACTAATGTTCAAAATAAAGTACTGATTTCTTAGAAGCATTGTCCACAGTCGGTGGATGAGATTTCTTCCTCAGGGTCAGGAGGCATGTGTCATGAACTCATGGATTTAAAGATACAAGAGGATGTGTTTCACTACACTGTAGTTCTTACTCTTTTTAAGTTTTAAACATTTCCTATTGCTAGCCAGTGAACATCTTTGCATGGAGGCTCTTGAGTTTTTTTGACATTATCTTTGTCTTTCTTTCTGGCTTGACCAGATTTTATAGATTCATTATGCACATTTCTTGACTCAGACATGAAATTAGACTTTTCTCTAAGTAGTTGTAATTTGAGGGAAGTGATGGGGAGGTTTAAGTATTGTAATCTGAGTCCTGGTTGTGTTCATTACCACTGGATTAATCTGTTAAGAAGACAGGTTAAATGGAAGTGTGGTGCTTAATTTTAATAAAGAAAAATGAATTGTGTGTGTGTATGTTTGACCCCCTCAATGGATAAATAGCACATACTCTGAGATTTTCTGCTGTTATCATTAGTGATGTAGCGAATTGCCTCATGTGTACTCCTTTCTGTATTTTTGTTATTGAATCTTTGTGATAGACTTCTAGAAATATGATATAAAGTTCAAAAGTGTATAGTTTTGTTAAACATTTCCAATTCCCGTCTGTGTGCTTATACTATTTTGCTTGCTCAGTGGTAGTGTGTCAACTTGCTCATTGCCCTACAGCCTCATCAATCTATGTGCTGTTCAACCTTTGTGAGATTTCTTTCTTTACCAGTCTAATAGGTGAGAAATGCTGTGTCATTGTAGTTTTAATTTGCATTTCTCTTATGATTGAACATCTCTTCATATGCTTAAGGTCATTTGCATTTTTTCCTAAAACTGGCTGAACCCTTTGTATATTAACATTTTTCCTACTTTACAGATTTTAAGTCAGATGAATGTAATTTTTTTCTATTCTTAGATATAAAGTTCATCCATTCTTTTCTAGAATTCACATGACTTTTTTTTTAGGTGGTTCTCTGATTCATTTGAAACTTATCTTGGTATATAGAGTGAGAAATTGGATCAATTTTATCTTTTCCTAAATGTTTTGTTGATATTTTACTGAAAAGTCTATCTTTTCCCTACTAACTTAACCAGCTACTTTCACCGTAAATTTCCATATGCACATTTAGAGGTGGGCTCTTGGAACTGTTCTGAGTGATCACAAGTCAGGATGAAAGGGTGGAATTTAGTAAGGAAGAGAACAATAATAACTTTTGAGATCTTGAAAATTAATTTCGTAGGGAACTTCTGATATGTAAGAATGGTCGAAGATTGTCTGTAAAAAAGTACATTGTGTGTTTATTAAGTTTTCAGTAAATTCCTTCTCTCCCTTTTTTATCTTGTAGCACCATGTATGTGTTTGGTGGTTTCAACAGTCTCCTCCTCAGTGACATCTTGGTGTTTACCTCAGAACAGTGTGAAGCACACCAGAGCGAAGCTGCTTGCATAGCAGCGGGACCTGGTATCCGGTGTGTGTGGGATATGGAAACATCTCAGTGTGTCTCCTGGGAACTGGCAACAGAAGAACAAGCCATAAAGTTAAAATCAGAATGTGTTTCCAAAGGAAGTATGTTTTTTTCTGCTTAGAATTTAATTAGAGATCTAATTTTTATTTGAATTATGAAGGAACTTAGCAACATGTACACTTTCGTTGTTCACTTCATTATCCATAATTATTTAGTAATACTTGCACAAAGCCCTTTTGGGTATTTGAAAATTGTTTTGCAGCCATATTTTCAGTGGATGAAAACAGGCCATGTGGCTCACAGAAGTTCTTTGCAAATGATAGAGGCAAAACCTTCTTGGCATTTCATAGACTTTGTCCCCCCAACTCCAGAACCTGGCTGCATTTGGTCAGAGACAGTGCTGTCTTGTAGAATATGTTTTGATGATGAAAATGTTCTGCACTCTTCCACTGTGGTAGCCACAAGCCATATGGCACTATGAGACACCCAGAATGTGGCTAATATGATGGAAGAACTGAATTTTCTTATTTTATTCAGTTTTAATTAAAAACTACAATGTCTAGTGGGTACCATGTTGGATTATGGACGTCTAACATTAAGAATGAGAGTAGGAGGGTTAACTCAGAAAGACCATATTATAGTAAATTGTTCCTGTGGGTAGAGATAGACCCATCCTTACAAAGTGTTTTCTAGCTCTTGTAGTTGGATGTAGCAGTGATAGGGAGACAGAAAGTTTCTGAAGATGAACAGTGATTCCACCTTCTAGAACCTTCCTTCATGTTGCTGAGGATGAACAATAATCCCTACTTAGAACCTTCCTTCAGGTTTTCCAAGCTGCTTTCTTCATCCTACCTGCTTAGTTTCTTGCTCTTTTCTTCTGACATAGAGTAAAGAACAACACAATGAACTAATGTATGAGAAAGTCCTTTAAAAGTAGCAAGACTATCTCTGCAAAATATTTGTTCACATCCATTAAAGTATATTGACAGAATTCCTTACCTAATAGGATCAGAGAATTATGGTGCACAGAGGCAGATTTTACTTTCCTGGGTTGCTCCAAATTAATCTGTGTAGGAGCTTAAGTCGTGGTAAAAAGTAGATGGTTCTTCCAGGCTCATTGATGAACAGAGATTACAGGAAACTAGTAGGGTTAGTCGCTATCTCTGGAAGGAGCCAAAATCAGTGAAATAATTACTTTGTAACCAAAATTTTAAAACTTCAAATTAAACATGCAGTGTATTAGAAATAACTGATTCAAGTGGTTCAGTGTGAACCCATCCCATCTTATATGTTGATCTCACTTTCATTCAATTCTGAGTGGCCCTAATCTTTGCATAGGAAGAACCACTTAGTGGGCCTTTGCTTTTTTTATTAGTGGGTTCCACCATGTGCCATATCTGTAAGATGGTTCAACAAATAAGGCAACATCGTTGTGCAGCTTCTCTTTTCTGAGGTCAAAAGGAAGTGCATCAGGTCTGCAGCAGCCCAGAAGTTCTGAAACTTGCACTCTTTTTTTTTTTTTTTCTCTTTTTATGATACTAGGAATTGAACCCAGGGACTTCACTCTAAGCTATATCCCCAGCACTTTATTTATATATACATATACAGTATATGAAATATATAATCTATAACATGATATATACTGTATATTATATAGAATATATTGCATAAATATATATAAATGTGTGTATCACAGAAATATATACATTCATATAAATATGAGGTATGTAAATGCATAGATCATATAAAATATCACAAATATATGACACATAAATATATGTGATATATATAAATACACATCATATATGAAAATACATGTCACGTACATAAATATACAAGGTCTCACTAAATCACTTAAGTTGTCCAGGGTGGGTTTGAACTTCCTGCCTCAGCTTCCCAGAGTGCTGGTATTATAGGCATGTGCCACCACGCCCAACTGAGATTGCACTCTTGAATTCAAAATATTTAGCTAGTGCCTGCTTCAGGGACCCCTGGCACTGTCTACTGTCCATGTCCAAACTAACCTTGCTTTTGTAACTGGGAGGAATGGCATGGTCTCCTGCATTGCTTTCTTTGGCTTGTAGGAAGCTTCCATTGCAATTTTCTCTTTGTGAAGAAGAGTATTCAAAGACCCAGACTTCACTGTACCTTGTAGTTGTTAATTTACCTTTCTTTACTTTTTCACTTTCTGTATTTTTTTTGTTTTCTTTTATACAAAACAATATTTCTTTATATTGCCTATTTATTTTTAAGTCCTATGTTAATCTGAATATCCCAATATATTTCCTTCTAGTTTCACTCTTCATTTTACTTCTCAACTACTGTATTGTTATGATTATTTTAACTATATCAGATTGTCCTTAACAGAAGCTGTCACAATTAATAAGATTTTTCTCTTTATAGCTCTTGACCATGACAGATGTGACCAGAACACAGATTGCTACAGTTGCACAGCCAACACCAATGACTGTCACTGGTGCAATGACCATTGTGTCCCTAGGAACCACAGCTGCACAGAAGGCCAGGTCAGGTGCTGTTTCTCAAGGACATCATAGAGGATAGAAAAATTCTGCTTGGATTTAGGTAGAAGTTGAGTATATGCATAAATAATGACTCAATTATTTTTAAATGGGATATTGGATTTGGATTTTCTCATTGCCTAGCTTTTCTTTCAGGGAGGGATGCTTTGTGCATCCTGATTCCAAGGATCTCACAAGCCACAGGGTGTGTGTGTGTGGTATAACAGAAGAAGGTAATAGTGCTGTGTAAGGACTGTTGGCCCTGTGCAAGGCAGGGGCTAAGTACAAGCTGCTGGGTGTGAGGCTTGCAATGCTAAGCTCATTCCCCTATGTAAGGTTTCAGGAGAAAGTTAGGATTTGAAGCAGGTGTATATTGGCATATACTGAATTGTGGAGATGATAGACTTTGCAAAATATCCTTGTCTTTTTTGTGTCTTGGCTCAGTATAACTTCAGTGCACACTCACTCTGTATGATTTTTAAAATTGAGGTTATAATAAAAGCCTAAAGAAATACATATAATACGTAATATATATATATATATAATATGTAATATATATTTATATATAATATATATTTGTTTTATCAGTCTTTTTTTTTTTTTCAGTATTGGAGATTGAACCGCAGCCTCATACATGCTAGGGAAGCACTTTACCTAGACCTCTAATTCTTTTTATTTTATTTTGAAACAGGGTCTTACTAAGTTGCCCAAGCTGACCTCAGATTTACAGCCCTTCTGCCTCACTCATGAATAGCCGAAATTACAGGCCTATGTTATCACCTCTAGGTTTTTGATAGTTAATCAGACTTTTTTGGAGCCAACTTAATGCAGTTTGTAAAATAGAAAAGTTTTAGATTGTTAGGGGAACATCTGGAAAGCAACAAGTTTAACATTCCCATTTTATAGGTGAGCAGGTGAGGTGTGACATTTTTTAAAGAGTGGGCTGCTTCCTTGCATGGTAAAGGCGTGTCCTTCACCAGAACATTCCACTGCAGTGTTTCCACTGCATTGCTGCTTTATCTACTTTTGATTTATGTAGCTATCTCTTGATTTGCTGTTTGCTCCTGAGTTTAGTATCCTATTAGTCTTCATCTTCAGCTCTCTGTGAATTGAAGACAAAAGCTTTTGTTTGCTGTGTTTTAGATCTCCATTTCCAAGTATGAGAATTGTCCCAAGGATAACCCCATGTACTACTGTAACAAGAAGACCAGTTGCAGGAGCTGTGCCCTGGATCAGAATTGCCAGTGGGAGCCCCGGAATCAGGAGTGCATTGCCTTGCCTGGTAAGCCTTATAGGGGCACCTTGCATGTGAGTCTGCAATTCCAGCCCTGTATTCAGAAGTTAGAAATGTGTCTTATGCCCTCACTACACCCTAATGAAGCACCTGGAATTCAGCTCACAAGGATCGTTTATCTATTCAGTAATTTAAACTAGTAATATAGTTTAACCTTCTAACCTTTTTTTTTCCTTCTCTCCACTTTGTAAAAGAAAACATTTGTGGCATGGGCTGGCATTTGGTTGGAAATGCGTGTTTGAAAATTACTACTGCCAAGGAGAATTATGACAATGCTAAACTGTCCTGTAGAAATCACAATGCCTTTTTGGCTTCTCTCACAACCCAGAAGAAGGTGGAATTTGTCCTTAAGCAGCTACGAATGATGCAGTCTTCACAGAGCATGGTGAGTTAACACCTTCAGAACTTCAGTTTCTGGTCCTCGCCTTCCTACTGAGGGCCTGATGACGGTTTGTGTGTGAAAGGCTTTGGATGCATGTGATGTGCGTGGCCAGAGGAGGAATGCTGACGTGCTCAGTGTTTTCCTTTACTGCCTTTTTTTCTACCTTAAAATTTTTAATATTTTGTATATTTTTGATAGTCATGTCTATTATAAGTTGCATAGTAGTCTGTAGGACGAATAGTAACGTATGTATATTCACAGACTCTGGTGATTTCAGTAGATGGTTTCATACCTGTTTTATCTCTAGATTCTTCTGGAAGTGGAGAAGGAGCTCATAGCTAATTAGCTATGGTAGATTAAGCCACTTGCATCCTTTGGATTTAAGGTGTTATAGTGCATAATATGATCACCAGAAGGAAATGTTTCTTTCTTAGGCCAGGCCAACCCAAAAGAAGACGGCATCTGCCTGTTAAAGATTTCTAAGCGTGGAGAGGCTCAGAAATGTTCCCTTCCTGCACCCACCCCTGCCCCCCACTCTCGTGCTCTTGGACAGCTTACAGTTGTTAATAGTCACATTTTATCAGTTTTAGTTCAAAGTCCAAGAACTGTGTTCCTGCCTTTAGTTAACTATGTATTTATGTACCAATGCTCTTCTAGCAGTGTGGGCTGTGGTACAGAGAAATGTGGAGGAAATGTTCTTGTCAAGCAGAGAGGAGTGGAGGGCAACACTTCCTTGGGTGGAGCCATCGTCATGTGACAGTACAGAAGTGTGGCCTGGGTCCTGGCTATGTGCAGCCTCTGTGTATCACCTGAGAGGCCATTCTGAGACTGCTAGGAGGTACCCTATATTTTACTTTCCTTCTTTCTCCCAGTGTAACTTTGGTATGCTGTGGACACTCAGATATTGCTAGTATATTCTTAGTCTGCTTGCCTCAGGCGATACCAAGGCTACATTTGGTATTTTATGATACTTTAGTAGCTTTTTCAAGTTTTATAGTCTCCATTGGAGACTGTATTGTTTCTCTTCTCGCCCCCAGATGTGGGTCCTCCTAGCATTCTGTCTATAGCTATCAGCTGACCTTACTCATAGTCATTTGCTCCCTCAGGAAATTAATGGCACACTCCCAGATTTGCTCGTTATCCTGGAGTCTCTTCCAGTGACACAGGTTTACTTTTCTGAAAAACTACTGGCTAGAAAGGTTCAACTACTTCGGCTGGCCACAAGTGCACCACTGGTCTCTCTCCTTCAGATTTCCTGACTCTTAACAGGTCTTGGGTAGTCTCATCTGTTGTGGCACCTTTATAAAGTAGAAACTCACAGTCTTGTTGTAAGAGTAACAGATGAGACACCTATAGTGTGCTTCCACAGCTTTAACTCTAAGTGTGGTGGTCTGTAGAGCCCAGGTATGCACTGACAAATAAGAAAGGGCACTCATCGTGGCCTCAAGGGCAGAGCCTGGCTGGTAGAACTGGGAAAAGATAACGCTAAAGGTAGAAACAAGTGAATTGGAAAGGAGAAGAGGGCCAGGCTTCCTGAGTATTGGTACCTTCATGTGCAAGATGGAGAGATTGAAAAGAGGCTCACTGAGTGAGCTGCAGTGCATGTGTGTGTGTGTGTGGCTTGCTGGCTGTGAAGTATATGGGAAGGAATTGTGATATCTGGGCTTCAAGAGGAGACTAAGTCCTGAGAGTTGTCCACAGTGCTAATGGCTTTGAATTTTATCATGAGGGCAAAAACAAATTATTGAAGGGCTTTTTAAAAAGTATTAGTTTTAATGGTCTTTCTAAAATAATAGGTATATTTCAAAGAAAATGTTAATAGTAAGTAGACAATAATTCTCATTGTAACTAAAAATATCTATGGGATGTGCTTCTTTTCATTTAGGTCTTTTAATAGGCATGTGTAAATTTTCCCCTTCAAAAATGGCAAGACATTGTACATTTTGTTTTTTAACTGCCCAAATTAGAAATATCTTTCATTTCTAGACTGTCTTGGTTACTTTTCACTTGTTGCTGAGACAAAATACCCAACACCCAAAATTAGGGAAGGAAAGGTTTATTTAGCTTACAGTTTTTGGAGGTTTCAGTCCATAATCAGCTGGCTCCAAGGCAGGGTGGCATGGCACTGAGGCAACACTTCAAGGCAGCAGCCAAGCAAAAAGCAGCCAGAGTAGAAGGGTCAAGAGCAAGTCTCTTCTCCTCCCTTACACAGTACACAGGGCACCCCCCGCCAGGGTGGGTGTAGCATTCAAAAATCTCCTTGCCTTCCTTTGCACAGGATGAGGATGTTTTCAAAGTAAGACCCCTGGCTCCCTGCTGAGTCTCTCAGCTAAACTTCTGACCTTCTCAAATTGACACAATAACCAGGTAACTGCTTGTGCTCTATGGCCCAGGATGAAGAGCTGCTGCCTTACTTAAAATTAAGCTTCTAGACTTCTCAGGTTGACACAATGTATAAACCATAACGTGGACTAAACTTAATAATTTGATTTTTTAAAAAATGTTTTAAAAATAACAGCGAGAAAGAAATTCAGGAGAGTAGGAGGTGGAGACTATGCCAGGGGTTCACTGCTCTGTTCTTCTTTATAAAGTTTAGAGTTAAGTTGGATGCATAGAGAAAGAAAATGTGGTGTGTATATAGACAGGATGGAATATTTTTCAGCCTTAGAAGGAATGCGTGTCATTTGCGATAATACAGGTAAACCTGAAGGATGTTTCATTAAGTGAAATAAGCCAGGAACAAAAGACAAATACTACGTAACCTCATATGTAGAATCTAAAACAAATTTAACACATGAAAGCAGAGAGTGGAATGGTGGTTGCCAGGGTAGATAAGGGATGGGGAGAATTTGGTCAAAGGGTATAAAGTTTTAGTTATACAAGATGAATAAGTTCTGGAGATTTAGTGATAGTATGGAGATTATAGTCAATAATACTGTCAGTAGTACTTGAAATTTGCTAAGAAAGTACATTTTAAATGTTTTCACCACATGTGTGTACACTGTAATAAATATGTGAAATGATAGCTATGTGATTGTGGGAGTCATTTCACAATGGACATGTATATCAAAACATCATGTACAACTAACATAGTTTTGTGTTGTGTGTGTGTGTGTTTGTTTGGTCAGTTATACTTCAGTAAGTCTGGGAAAGAAAATTTTAAATACTAAGTCATACCTGTGGCTAAAGGTGGGACTCTTGAATCATCTAAACTGGCCTTGGCTCCAGACAGGTTGGGTAGTAATCTGAGAATTGGTATCTACATTATTTCATAAATATTGGTTAAATAATTTCATGTATAAATGAAACCAACTTTGGGGGTGACCATTTTGTTAGCATTTGTCGTAGGATGGAGGATGTAAAATCAAACTTTAGAACTTGATTATTGTTTTGCTGTTGTTCTCTGTGAACATTTTCATACATTATCTTCTCTGAGCTGTATTTCTGTCTGTTGAAAAATGATCTATAGACAGATCTATTTCTGTCTATTGAAAGATGATCTGTCCTACATTGCTACAGCTGAGTTTGAGACATAGGAGGTTTTCCTATATCTGTGGAATATCACCTAACTTAGTGGCTTTTATCTAGAAGCCTGTTTTGGTCAAGACATTGGTTGTTTTCACAGTTGTGCCTGTTTTGCCTATAGTCCAAGTTCACCTTAACCCCATGGGTTGGCCTTCGGAAGATCAATGTGTCCTACTGGTGCTGGGAAGATATGTCTCCATTTACAAATAGCCTGCTGCAGTGGATGCCATCTGAGCCCAGTGATGCTGGCTTCTGTGGAATCTTGTCAGAGCCCAGTACCCGGGGACTGAAGGCTGCAACCTGCATTAACCCACTGAACGGCAGCGTCTGTGAAAGGCCGGGTAAGCACATGGGTGAGTTAGGTGCTCCTGAACTTTACTGAGGGAAAAGGTGAAGCACAGTTATATATAAAGATGATTGAAATGATGAAAACAGATGAGGCATTGATTTCAAGCACATTTCAAACATAACTTAGAATTTTAAAAGAAAAATAGTCTGCGGCTCTGACTAGTTTGAGCCATAACGAAACAAAAAATAACTAACATTACTCAAAGAACCTAAAGTCCTAATTAGCATTGAGATGATTTGTTGACTATCAGAAGTATTGAGAATTGTCTTGACAGGCACATGTCTTAGGGTTGGCAGAGAAGTGCTGTGGAAGAAAAAAGTAAGCAAGTCGCTGCATGGACAGTATTCAGAAAGCTAGTGTCAGTAGGGGGAAAGTGAGAGCAGTTCTGACTGAGGCCAGCGGTCAGCCAGAGCTGTGCCCAGGGTGTGGCAGAGCACCCGATGGTTGAATGCTTTGAGTAGCTTCTCAGAGTTCCTTCTCTCTTGGGGCTAAGTGTAGGCTCTATGAAGGACTAGAGCCAGCCTTGGTAGGCTACAGACGAGCACAGGACCAGCTGCTTTTTCCTGCAGGGGATCCACAAGCAATAGGGGGACTTGTGGGTTATGTTGGAATGCTGGCCCCTACTTATGTCATGGCCAGTTTTAGGATGATAAATACAGAAAATGTAGAAGAGAATTCCTAGCATTGTAGGAGTCACCTTAAAACAGGATTTCTAAACTATTATAAGGAAGCTTGTTCAAATCCTAAATACTTTGATGAATTTAATGTATTCTGTGGTCCCTCTCCCTGAAATTACCAACAGGATATTACGAATTCAGGTAGGTTGTAAAACCCCTGAGGTTCATACCAGGTTCCCCGTATTCAAAGGGACTTAGGGCCCTATATTGTGGAAGGACCCTCTTGTTCCCCCATCTTTGTCCTCAGTGATTTTTTAAGGAGTCGATTTTTTCCCAGCTGTCTCAGTATACTTGACTAAACAGCACATGAAGACTCTGAAATTTTGTTTTCTTCCTCATGTATTTTAGCGCATAAATTGATTTCATAAGATGATGGATTAGTCTGCATTTGAAAAGTCTTTGACCTTAGCTGACATGGTGGGTAATCGCAGTGTGCCTTCTGGGTTTCATCCTCAGCAAACCACAGTGCCAAGCAATGCCGGACCCCATGTGCCTTGCGGACAGCATGTGGGGAGTGCACCAGCAGCAGCTCAGAGTGCATGTGGTGCAGCAACATGAAGCAGTGTGTGGACTCCAATGCCTATGTGGCCTCCTTCCCTTTTGGCCAGTGCATGGAATGGTATACGATGAGCACCTGTCCCCGTAAGTGGAAAAGTAGTGCCCTGCGTGGGGCAACAGTGCTTGAAAGACTCTCACCTTTACACCTTCTATGGATTTGAACAAGTTAGATTTTACCTACTGCTCCATTCTCCCCAGAGCCTTTTAAGCTAACTCTGCCTAATGAGAATGTGCATGCAGAATGCAGCATGATGACACATGGAAATGGATAAATCTAGAATAGATCATAGTGTACAGAGGAACTTTACAACTTCAGGGTCATATGGTTCAATCCATGTCATGTCTCCAATTTGAATCTCTTAATTTGTAAAGTAAGTGCTTCTCAGTAGAAGATCTCTGGGGTCTGTCTCCCTCCAGCATCCTGAGATTGAAAGAGGAAGGGAGAGGTTCCGACTGTGTACTGGACAAAACGTTTGTTGAGCTCATTAAAATTAGTTATCTCATTTAAATGGTCAATATATAATAAGATATATTATGGTAGCCATTGTTGATTTCCTATTACCTTGTTTTGAAGTCCTGTATCACTTTCATTGTTTTGTTTTGATTGGTTTTATTCTCTTCTGTTTTGTTCGATTTTATTATATCTGATGGTATGGGCAGCTAATTTGAAGATAATAGGAGGCATTATGGAAACCATTATTGATTTCTTGTTATGTTGCTTTGAAGTCCTGTATCACTTTCACTGTTTTGTTTTGATTGGTTTTATTATTTTATTTTGTTTGATTTTATTCTCTTTAAAATTAAAAAAAGGAAAAATAAATGGTCAATCTAAAATAGTAATTTTTACTCAAGGAAGTTACATAGTCTGTTAAAGAAAAGGTAATTTAAGTACAATGAATGCAGATCTACCTGTGATAGTGAATTGTGGCTTGTGCTTTTTTGTAGCTGAAAATTGTTCTGGCTACTGTACGTGCAGTCACTGCTTGGAGCAGCCAGGCTGTGGCTGGTGCACTGATCCAAGCAATACTGGGAAAGGAAAGTGTATGGAGGGCTCCTATAAAGGACCAGTGAAGATGCCTTCTCAGGCCTCTACAGGAATCGCCTACCCACAGCCCCTCCTAAACTCCAGTATGTGTCTGGAGGATGGCAGATACAACTGGTCTTTCATTCACTGTCCGGGTAAGATGCCAGGCAGGCGCTCTGCTACCATGCTACATTCCCAACCCCTATCTCTTTACTTTCTTTCGGCAGTGTTACATATTTATATAAAATACTTTGTTCTTCATACTATTGTTAGTGGGATTATCAACTTGATTTTCTAATTATTCCATTGCTCATATGTAGAAATATAGTTGATTTTTTTCATGTGGATCTTGTATCATGCAACCTTGCTGAACTTATTCTGGTTGTTTTTTGTTTTAGTGAATTTCTTAGGGTCCTCTACATATCATCTGAAACCAAAGATAGTTAAACGTTCTTTCCAAACTGAGCAACTTTTCTTTTGGGAAAGCTAAATGCCCTGGGAAGTTACTCCAGCATAACGTTGCATAAAGTGGTTAACGGTGGGCATCATTGTCTTATTTCTTTTCTTAGGGGAAATAATTCAGTTTTTCTCCGTTAAATATGATATTAATTTAGATGTTTCGTTCATGTCATTTATCATCTTGAGAATGTTTCCTTCTGGTTCTAGTTTTTTGAGGGTTCTTGTCATAAGTGGCTATTGGATTTTGTCAAATGCTTTTCCTGTGTCCGCTGAGATGATCATGTGGCTTTGTTCTTTATTCTGTTAATACCGTGTATTACATTAATTAAAGGATGTTAAATCAGACTTGCATTCTTGAGACACAAAGCCCATTTAGTTATGATGTGCTGGATTTTAGTGTCTGCTAGATTTCAATTTATTAGTTGGGGATTTTGTGTATGTTCGTGAGGAATGTAGATTTGTAGTTTTCTTACAATGACTGTCAGGCTATAGTATTGGGATAGTACAGTACTGGCCTTGTAGAGTGAGTTGGAGCATACTCCTTCCTCCAGTGTTTACTGGAAGAGTCAACTAATTGACATTAATTCTTCTTTAAATATTGATAGAATTTACCAGTGAAGCCATTCAGTTCTCAGAACTCTTCGTGAGATTTTATTTATTTAGTTTTTTGTCTTTTTTTTTTTTTTTTAAATGAGACAGGAACTCACCATGTAGTTCAGACTAGCCTTGAACTCACTATGTAGCCCAGGCTAGCCTTGAACTCACAGCGATCCTCCTGCCTTAGCCTCCCCAATGCTGAGATTACAGGCCTATGCCACTATACCCAGCCTTTTTGCCTTTTTGAGATAGGGTTTTATTATGCAATTCAGACTGGCCTTGAACTCACTATGTAGCCCAGGCTAGCCTCAAACTCAGTGCCTCTTCTGCCTCAGCCTCCTGAGTGCTGGGTTACAGACATATGCCACCACATCTGGCCCCAGATTTTAAGTTATTGATGTGATCTCTTTATTTGTTGAGATTTTCTGTTTCTACTTGAGTCAGTTCTGATCATCTGTTTTTTCCTAAGAATTTATGTATTTCATCTAAGGTTTCAGATTTATTGACATATAGTTCTAGTGTTTTCCTACAGATAGCTTTTAGTCTGACATATTTTGTTTAACCTGTGCCTAGTTTTGTTTTATCTTTTGCTTTTTATAAGAGCTGTAAATTTTGTGAAGGTTGTTTCAGAGATTTCTCTCTTATTTTTTGGATGCAATAATTCAAGCCTCTTGGAATACTAAAATTAGAATTTTTTAAGTTTTGAATTTCTTACATTAACACTTTTTTTAGGACTGTTTGCTTTGCATGTTTATCCTGGTGGATCACGTAGGTTGAACATTGTCTTATACAGTTCAATCCTCAAGGTCGATAGTGTTTATAAAAGACTGCAGGTTCATCCGCATTGGCCAGCAGTTGGGTGGAGTGAGTCATCGTGAAGCCAGCCGGCCTCACAGCTGCCCGGCTGTGGTCTGCTCTCGGTGTTGTTGAGTGCTTTGTGCTCCGCTCCAGCTGAGCAGTGAACCCAGGTGCCGGGGTCGTTTGGCACACTCATGGTTGTGCCAGGTTCCTCTTCCCCTTGGGTGCTTTGGCAGCCTAAAGATAGCTGGTGCATTGCTTTGATTTTGGTATCACCTTTCCATTTTGTCTCACACTCTTGTTGATTTATCTTTAGTCTTAATTTTCTATAATTTCAGTGAGATTTTAAAGGCAAGAACGAGAAGCATTTTCTTAATATTTTTATTTGAACAAGAATGAAGGTTTTTTTGGTAAATGACTTTAGGCATTTCATTTTGTATGTGTAACATGATTTGCTCATTTTCACAGGAACAAAATGTATATACTGTATATCTTAAGTCGTTTTGCAGTGAGCACAACTGATACAATCTTTTTGTCATACAGTTATATAAATTTTATATGTGTATGAAGCAATTAAAATACCTATGGGGATGGGTGGCTAACAGATGAGTAAATAGAACACCTGCGAATCTATAAAATTCCATAGCACCTGCCTGGCAAGCAGGCCCTGAGTTCCATTGCCAATACCAAGGGAAAAAAAAAGCTATGAAAATTTGCCAGGATGGTGAAAAACTACATCATGTTGATCAACTAAGACACATCTGCACAATCAAGAGATTGTGCTCATAGTTGTTCAACTCTGTGGTGCACATCCTGCACAGCTGTCCTGGGATGCATAGCAAGACTTAGGTCAGGTGTGGTGGTACACACCTGTAATCCCAGCATTTGAGAGGCCCAAAATTCATAAGCTTTCTAACTGTGAAGTCCTGTGTGCCACAGGAGTCTTAGTAATCTCACCTCTGGAAATGTTTACATATAAAGAATTTTTATAGTAATGAAAATTCAAAGCAAACTAAATATTAGAATGTGAAGGGATAATTCAGGAACTGTTATGATTCATAGAAATCATTTTGCTATTTAAAGTTTTATTTGAAATAATTTATAGATTTAAAATAATTTTGATCTAAGTTAAAATACCAAAATTGAATATTAACATGAACAAAACTGTGGCACAGTATAGAAAAATAGTGGAAGAAAAGATATCAAATGTGAACAGCGTTCTCTGTAGTAGGATTGTCTGTGACTTTCTCACTCCTTGTATTTTACAGATACACCATCATGAGCATATGTTATTCTTTATAATGAACAAAAACTGTTTTCATTTTTGATATTTCCTATTTCTCAAACTACTTTTGTTTTTTTGTTTTTGTTTTTGTTTTTGTTTTGGTACTAGGAATTGAACTGGGGACCTTGCACTTGCCAGGCAGGTGCTGTGCCACTGAGCTATATATCTGGTCCCTCACAGTACTTTTTAGTGTTTCACGTTTTGCTTGTTTTTGTTTTGTACCTATATTTTGAGTTTCTTTTTAGTTTTATGAGACAGGGTCTTGCTGTGTAGCCGAGGCTGACCGTGAACTTGCAGTGATCCTTCTACCTTAGCTACCCAAATGCTGGGATTACAGGTGTGTACCACCACACCTGACCTAAGTCTTGCTGTGCATCCCAGGCAGGCTTTGAATTCCTGGGCTCAAGTGATCCTCTTGCCTCAGCCTCCCGAGTACCTGGGGCTATAGGCACATGCCACTACCAGTTAGTTTTGATGATTTTATATTTAGAGGCAATAAAGAACTCACAAATACAAATAAATCTCGTCAGACTTGCACCACCCAGCTCTTCCATGGGAGAAGCTCTTGAAATTCTTTTCCTTTCAGCTTGCCAGTGCAACGGCCACAGCAAGTGTATCAACCAGAGTATCTGTGAGAAGTGCGAGAACCTGACCACCGGCAAGCACTGTGAGACCTGCATATCTGGCTACTACGGAGACCCCACCAATGGAGGCAAATGCCAGCGTAAGTTATATTGGTCAGGTTCACCACTGAAGATCAGGTGGAAGCAGTGTATCCACTGGACTTGAATGTCTTGGAAGGAAAACCCACTTGCTTTTGGATACTGCATTTCTTATTAAGTCGTACTTGTCAGGAGCTCAGCTGAACTAGAAGAGAGCTGAGCCTTTGGGTTCTAAACTAGCATGTTAAGGTAAAAAGCCAGCCATGAAAGAGTTAAGGCTTTCATCGCAGTCAGCAGTGGTGTGAGCAAGGGGCCTGAAGCAGAGAAAGTGCTGACTTCCTGTTCCTTTCTCCAGTTGAGGGTCAGGGTGGTTGGAGGGTCAGCACTGGCGGGAGGATGTTGTCCCACCATGGAGGGAGCCTTGTCAGCAGCTCTGCGGACTCTGAGGTTGTGGGGAGGGAGAGAGGGAAAAGCTTGCAATGAGGAAGTCTCTGGCACTGAGTCAGAGTGAAGAAAGTATCTTCAGGGTTTCTCCTTTTCTCTCTTCAAGAGGCCTCAGCGAGGCACTGAAGTCCTCTGCCCGAGGCCTGAGATTACAAGGAGTAGATGATGACTGACTGTGGGCTGGGGCCCGCCTGGTCTGCAGGTCCCGGTGCGGTTCCAGGCTTCCTTGTCAGGAAGGCAGCTGTCTCCCCACAAGGCTGCCTGGGAAGCCTCTGCATTGGCCTGCAGATGGGCCTGAAAAACCACACACAGATTTTTAACCAGGAGCTGCACTCCTCAATATTTCTAACATGTTTTAAAGATATAAATAGTCCTCATTTGTGTCAGATAAAAGTTTGCAAGCTACAGGGCATTTTATTGTTAGACCATAAGTTATGTTTTCTAAAATGACAAATGTCACCAATGAACTGATTTTTTTTTATTTGTTCTAGTTTCCAGGTGACTAATAATGGCCCCTCTAGTTGAAAGACCCCTCAGGTTCTGAAAATAATTAACAAAGGGTACCCCTACCTAATCCTTAGATCCTACCTCCAGACTCCTTAACATGCTCCTTTGTTACTTACCTGAACAGGACAACGGTGATCTAGCTGTATGCCCTTGACCTGTCTCAGCTTCAGTTTCCTCGTCTGTGAAATGGGGTTGTAGAGTGGTTGTTGTGATTAAAGCAGTTAGAACGGTGCATTATGCATAGTCAGCACTCGGAAAATGTGAGCAATCACTATTACCCTTCTGATGCCATTTCCCAGCACTCTTAAGTAAAATACCCTGCTCAGTTACTCCTTGTAACTACACTTCACTCATTAGATAGTAATCAGAACACTTAATATTACTGAGCAGTAAATTTGTACAAGGAAAATTGTGCTAACAGAGATTTGAGACATGGATCCCTTTATTATTCACAAGGTCAAGTAACCTGCCCAGGAACTCACATGGTTTGGGAGCAGTAAGTGCTAGAGGAATATGGAAACAGCAGTAGAGCAGCAGCCATGGAAGTGTCCCTAAGAAGCACTATTTTAAGCACTGTTTTTGTTTTTCTTGTAGTTGTGATTTATGTTAGTGTGTCCATAGAAGATAGGAGGGGACAATGTGCAGATACGAAGCCCTGACTTTCCTTAAGTTCTCCTGAATCCTTACTTCAGGGTCAATTAACCTGCCAAGCTGGGAGCCACATCCAATAGGTACTGACCTTAATTACTGGCCTTGATGTGTCTCCAGGTGACCATCTCTATACGTGTAACTGTTATCTAAAAAGATCACATTTTCCTTTGGGACATTCATAGGGCCTTAGTATAGTTGTCCAGCACTTAGAGTTTATTTTATTTTTCAGAGTTCTAATCTACAATAGAAAGCATAGTTTTTAAAATGCCATAAGTGGTACAAAGTCTTTAATGTTTTCCTCTTACAATTATATAGTCCTTAGCAAAGGACAATAGACAGTGTTGTGTTGATGCTTGGTTTTTGGCAGGGGTTTTTTTGTTTGTTTGTTTTGTATGTTTTTTGGGTTTGTTTTTTTTTTTGGTGGGGACAGCGGTGTTGAGACAGGGCCTCACTATATAGTTCAGGCTGGTCTTGAACTCACTATGTAGCCCAGGCTGGCTTTGAATTTGCAATGATTCTTTTGCCTCAGCCTTCTGAGTACTGGGATTACAAGTGCATGCCACCATAGCCATCTCGAATGCTTGATTTTTTTTTGTTTTGTTTTTGTTTTGCTGCTTTTTAAATTTTTATTTTATTATATTTGTAATACATGAAGTTTACATTCATCTTAGGGAGTAGGAACATATATATCACATATCTTGATTCTTTTTATTCCCCTTCACATCCCTGCCTACTTCCCTCCCTCTTGTTTCTAGATCCCCTTTCTCCATTTTCATTATTATTAATATTATTATTTTTAGTTCATATTTATGACATATAATGCTTACATTTACTGAAAGTATTTGGTACATGTACTTGGCACATCTTAAATCTTTTATACACACTTCCTGTCCCATTTCCTCTCAACCTTGGCTTCTTGGGCTCCTTCCCATTTGCAAAAGATCCGTCTCCCTAGATCCCTTTATTGAACCTTTATTTTCTCTTTATATTTTACACTCAAATGGGAGATACCATGCAGTAGTTAAACTTGTGTGTCTGATTTATTTCATGTAACATATTTTCCAGGTGTGTCCATTTTCTACAAATGTTTTGAATTTATCTTTCCTGATAACTAAGTAATATTCCTTTGTGTGCACTAAGTCTTTTATTTCCTCCTCCTCCTTGGTCCCTTGGACCTCTTATGGAATGCTTGCTGTGTTTTAAGTGTCATACATGTATTATCTCCTTTAATCCTCACAACAACCCTCTGAGATAGGAAGTGTTACTATCTGCATCATATAGACAAGGACATGGAGACTCAGAAATGTTAAGTAGCAGGCCCAGAGTTATAGAAGAGCTAAGTGGAGGACCCTGGATTCAAATGCAGGCCTCTGATTTTTGCTGAGACACTGTGCCCACCTCCACTCACAACAGAGCAAAGGTAGAACATGTATTTCTGACTCTAGCACACATGCTAGTAATCTCTGCACTGTTCTGGCTTATAGGTTTCTTGGAGTGATTCTTTTTTATCCATAGAATTTATTTTAAGATTACACTTTTCTCCAGCCTAGTGACTAATTTAGTAGTAATTTATTAATAGGAAAACAGAATGTAAAGTGAAAAAGTATTGCACACGAAGAGCTTCATTTGTTTTGATTAGAATCAGCTATACGGTAGCTCATCCATGTATGATGGGTGAAGACAGGTAGAGGTATTGAGCAAGAGGGAGATGGAGAGTCGTTTTTGGTAAACACAAAGGAGAAGGCAAGGAGAGGGTGGTGAGTGCTGAATGGTCTTGAAATGCCCACCCTGCTGTGGGAAACTCTCCCAGTTCTGAGCCCGATGTCATTCAAAATCTGACCAGAAGGTAGTCCCCACTTAGAGCATCTGCATGAGGACAATGAGCCAGCACACTGAAGATGCTTTGTAAATATTTACTGAACAGATGAATCATGATACTGAAAAAGAGAATCTGTCAAAAAGATCAAGAGTGACTGCTAAGGTAGCAGTAGGAACCAGCTTTGTCTTTCTTCCCGTCCTTTGACTTTGGTTTCTTTAGCGTTGTGCCTTTACATTATTAGAAATAAATGATTAGTTGAAAAATCGTGAGTCTTATCCACTAAATGCTCTTGTTTTAGCCTGTCTTTCCTACCAAAGCCAATGGAAACAGTTACTTGCTTTGGGGAAAATGTGTGATAGTAACTGTAAGCTAGTTGTGACCTGCAGTCCTTTTGCTCCTCCCCAGCATGCAAGTGCAATGGGCACGCGTCGCTGTGCAACACCAACACGGGCAAGTGCTTCTGTACCACCAAGGGTGTCAAGGGGGACGAGTGTCAGCTGTGAGTACCACACCCTGTACCCAGGCGGGCTGGGGCCAGGGAGCTGCCATCACCGTGTCTGCAAGGGCAGAACCCCTCGCTTAGCTTATCTGGGGAAAGTGCTTCACCCCGGCCTTCCCCTCTTTTCTCATTACTTCCAAGCTGTCATGCTTGCCTTGGTGGCTTTGTAAAGTGGAAAGCTGGGTTTGCTGATGCTCATAGGTGATATCTGTGGGGAGATTAATAATTGTTTTTAGATGGTACCTTTGGAGAATTTATGTTCTTTTTAGGTAGAACTTTTTTCTTTTGACTGGTGAACACTTGTTAAAGGGCTTTTGTTTTTAAGGTGATTCTTAGTATTTTAGGTTTCTCTTGCTTATGTTTATAAAGAACAGGATCAGTTAACCCAGGAAGAGAAGGAAAGAAGTGAAAAATGAATATTTGAAAAATGTTTTAACTGCACTTTTAGAATATGTAGTCCACACAAAAGTTGAAAGTATGGTTTCATTATAATAAATGAGATCTGAATTCATTACATTTGGATTTATCTTACATGCTTTCGCAGCTACCTATCTACTGTATCCATTGCTTTTATATAGTTGGTGGTGCACACTGCTGGGAAATCAACATGAAAATCCCTGCAAACTCCCCTTAGTCCATCAACCGGAAGAGTAATGCAGAATGTAATTATCATGACTCAGAACTATTTGTAGTTTACATGAGTCTCTGATTTTAAAAATGAATGTAGATTTTGTCTTAAGGAGAAAATAATTCCTTTTTTCTTCTTCTTCTAGATGTGAAGTAGAAAATCGATACCAGGGAAACCCTCTCAAAGGAACGTGTTATTGTAAGTATTTTTCTGATTCTTATTTCTAGAAGCAGAGTAGTTCCACAAAACATCGTTTTCTTTAACGTGGTTTGGGAGCAGTAAGTGCTAGACTACAGCAGCTACAGTAGAGCAGCAGCCATGGAAGTGCCCCCAGTAAGCACCGTTTTAAACACTACCTGTTTTACTTGTGATTTACCTTAGTGTGTCCATAGAAGATAGGAGAGTACAATGTGCAGATACGGCTTTGCTTCCGTTCTCCTGAATCCTTACTTCATATGCTGTTACCTGACTGAGGTTTTCATTTTATATTTCAGTATATAGATAAAAAAAACAGAACTGTTAAAATATAAATGAAGTTTCATCATTCTCTTTGCTGCTGATTTGTGTTAACCACCTATTTAGGAAAAATAATGTCAAATGAAGTATCAAATAATTATCTTGGAGTGAAAGGTGAATCTGTCAAGGTGACCAGGTCCTCATGGGTAAATGCATTTTCTCCCTGTATGATAATCCACATGGTACACCAGATTATAGAACAAAAGAAAAAGCGGCTAATGCTTGGCATATCCGACTATATAGCTGCCTGCCAGGTGGAATAGCATCACATTTGTATTCTCAGAATTTGTGTCCACCTGGAATCTGTGAATGTGACAGGAGAAAAACCTCTTGATGTTGGCTAGTGAAAAGAGCTCTTAAATAAGATTTGCAAAACATAAAAAATAAGATGACCAATGAGACTTTATGAAAACTTATATTTTTTAAAAAAGCTATCCAAAAAATAGAAAACAAGCCAAAGTCTAGAGAAAAATGTTTGTAAATCGTGTTTGATAAAGAACTTGAATCTAGAATTTATGAAAAATTCTTCAAACTATGTAAAAAGATAATTCCATTTAAGCAGGCAAAGATTTGAAAAGAAATTTCACTGAGGAAGATACATGAGTGGCTGATAAGCATTTTAAATGTATGTAAATACATTTAAAATACCTGGTCTCACCACACAGAAAAAGGATGGAGTGTTTTAATAGCCATTTCAGATAATTGTGGACAGGATCTTTTTTTTTTGCCCCTTGCAGTAGTGAGGACTGAACCCAAGGTCTTCACAATGAGTTACATCTTCTTCCTTTCCTTCCTTCCTTCCTTCTTTCTTTCTTTCCTTCCTTCTCCCTTTCTTCCTTTCCTCCTTCCTTCCTCCTCCCTCATTCATTCATTCATTCATTCATCCATTCATTCATTCATAACCAGAATCTTGCTGAGTTGTCAAGACTGGGTTCAAACTTTGCAGTCCTCCTGCTTCAGCCTCCCAGAATGATGGAATTATAGATGAGTGCCACCTTGCCCAGCTTGGACAGTGTCTTTTGATGCATTACTGAAACTAGAGAACTGGTCATTTCTTAAAGGTTGAAATAGGAAGTGGAAGACTCATCAGTACAATTTGTCATCTGGCACAGTAAGATCTGTTTGTAGGGTTAAAAGCCAACACCGAATTTTAGCAAGGATGTTGAGAAACTAGAACCTTCCTGTGTTACTTGGGAAAAGCAAACAGTTAAAAATAAACTTAGCAAGAATTCCTCATCTCCCTCTCCCCCAGATCCTAGTAATTATCTGTTCTATTTTATGTTTCTATAATTTGACTACTCTGGTTATCTCATCTAAGTAGACTGTGTGGTATGTGTCTTTTTGCGAGTGGTATTGTAATTGTTGTAATGTTGTCAGGGTTCATCCACATTAGAGCATATGTCTGGATTGTCCTTCTTTTTATGGCTGAGTGGTACTCCATTGTACGACATAACGTTTTGCTCTTCTATTTATCTGTTAGTAAACACTTGGGTTGCTTCCATCTTTTGACTGTTGTGACTAATGCTGCTGTGAACATGGCTACACAAGTGTCCAGTTTAGACCTTGCTTTCAATTCTTTTGGTAGTATACCCATAGGCCATGTAGAAATTCTGAGTTTAATGTTGAGAAGTTGTTACACCGTTTTCTATTACAGCTGCACCATTTTCCATTCCCATCAGCATTGCACAAGTATTTCAGCTTTTCTGTATCCTTGCCAACACTTGTTATTTTCTGATTTTTTTTGTTTGCTTGTTTGTTTTGGTTTTTTTTGTTTTTAATGGTAGCACTCTGGTGGAGATGAGATGATATCTCATTGTGGGTTTGGTTTGGCTTTCCCTAACAAGCAGATTGAGTAGTATTATTATAAGTATTATTAGTATTATTGAATAATGTTAATATTAATAATTAATACTAATGTTATTATTGGTATTATTGAGTGTCTTTTCATGTGCCTGTTGGCTATTTGTATATCTTCTTTGAAGAAATGTTCATTAAAGGCCTTTGGTCATTTTTTAACAGGTTTTTTGTTGATGTTATTGAGTCATACAATAGACTTTTTTTAATACTTTTTTTTTGTACTAGGGATCAAACTCACAACCTCACACTCGCCAGGCAGGCACGTATGCCACTGAGCTAAATCCCTGGCCTTAGTTTTTGTTTTTTGGTTTCTTTTTAAAGGACTGGGTCTTGCTGACTGTGGTGGTGCACACCTGTAATTCCAACACTTGGGAGCCTGGGGCAGGAGGATCACTACAAGTTCAAGGCCAGCCTGGACTACGTCCAGTCTGAACTGTATAGTGAGACCCTGTCTCAAAAAGACCAAAAGAAAAAAAAAAAAAAAAAGAAAAGAAAGAAAGACTGGACCTTGCTGTATAGTCCAGGCTGGCTTTGAACTGTGTAACCCAGGCTAGTCTCAAACTTGTAGTGATCCTCCTGCCTCAGCTTCCCAAGTGCTGGGATTACAGGTATGCACCACCATGTGCAGCCAATAGACAATTTTGTTGTAAAGGTGCGTTGTTGTGGGTGTATAGTACCCATGTTTATTCTGTAGAACATTTCTATTTAGATGAGTTAATTAATTTTAATTTATGTGTTTTAGTGTATTAACCAATGAGTTCTTAACAGGAAAAAAAATATCAGAATAAAGTATTTAATTTTTAATTTTTATTGTTTATAAACATCAAAATTTTCATTGGTGACTGTTTTTTGGTGTACAAAGTCTAAGAAATAACAATAGAAATAAACTGAACTACAATGAAAAAATAACCCTCTACAACAAAAAACAGTGATCTATGCTTCAGATATGATACCAAGACAGACTGCACACATGTCAATGGCACATTCCATGCACATGCACATGCATTGCTCACAGTGACAGCACCTGTGTTTTACTTTCCTGGCCTTTTTGTAGGGCATACTTGACATCTTGCTAGTCTCACTGTTTTGTCAGGAGATTCTTAGTATATTATACAATGTGTAGTTAATAAGAACATAAAATATCAATAAAATAAAGTATTAAATTCTGCATCTATATTGTGTGCTTCGGAATAAGCATCAACATTTTCACATCGGTGGTATACTTGCTTTCAAAACCAAGAAAATAACCTCAGAAATAAATTCCTATATGAACTACAATGAAAATACCGCCAGGGATTTAGCTCAGTGGAATAAGTGCCTGCCTGGCAAGCCCAGGGTCATGAGTTCAGTCCCCAGTACAAAAAAAAAAAGAAAGAAAGAAAGAAAGAAAATACCAATAGAACTTTGCAACAGAAATAATCTTTGCTTCAATTGTCACACCCAAGGTAGTCTTCACACATGACAACTGCATGTTCCATACACCCATCTCACTTACGCTGATGTGCGCACAGCTTTTCTTTCCTGTGTGGCAGGCCATTCTTGTCACTTCTCTTATCTTCCTCTTTTTTCAGGAGCTTCTTACTGTATTGTACAACACATACTTAGGAAAATGAGATCAATAAAATAAAGTATCAGATCTGTAATGAGTGCTCTAGACATCAGCATTTTCAAATCTGCTCTTTACTTGCTTACAAACCTAAAAGATAACATCAGAAATAAAAACCTATGTGAACAACATAAATACAAAGGTCTACTACAGCAATAATCTTAGCTTCAACTGTCATACTCAAGGCAGTCTTCACACATGACAATCACATATTCCATGCACAAGTATTGCTTGCACTGATAGCGCATATGCTTTGTTTGCCTGTCCTTTTTTGTGGGGCACTGTTGACACTTTTTTTTTTTTGTTTTGTTTTTTGTTTTTGCGGCACCAGGGATTGAACTCACAACCTCGCACCTGCCAGACAGGCACTTGAGCCACTGAGCCAAACTCCCAGCCCTGTTTTTTTGAGGCAGGGTCGCACTATGTAGCTCAGGCCAGCCTTGCGCTCACGTTGTAGCCCAAGCCGGCCTTGAACCCACAACGCTCCACCTACCTCAGCCTCCCGAGTGCTGGGATTAAAGGCGTTCACCACCACTCCTGGCTTGTTGACACTTTTTAATTTTTATGTTGTCGTAGTAGGTTCTTGTGATGCTGCACCTGCTTGTTCACCTGTTAGCTCACCACTGTGCTCCATAATTTTTTCAAGTAGTTCCCTGGGAAGAAACATTTCATTCTTCCTCTGCTATAAATGAGCTCTTATGAGTTCCAGTCCCAATCCTGTATGAAAATTCCTGTGTGATATTGCAGGCATTATTTTCTTTGTAAACTATCAAACTATTTATGCCGCACATGTTTAGAATCGTACTCCAGACCTAAAATCAACCATTTTTCCATGGAGCCCTGGGTTCTTCACACTATCACTTTAAATCTTTCTATCTTTAAACAAAGCCTAGCATGTAGACATTCAGTTAATATTTGTAGGTGAGTAAGATTAGAGCCAAAATCACAAGTAAGGTCGTGATACAAGGAAGATTTGATGGGTATCTCAAATAAAATTATACTACCAAGAGACTTAATTGGTTTTAGGAATCTGTTACATTTTGTTCTGTTTCAATTTTTTAAATATGCATTTCTTTCTTTCCATAGATACTCTTCTTATTGACTATCAGTTCACTTTTAGCCTGTCCCAGGAAGATGACCGGTATTACACAGCCATCAATTTTGTGGCTACTCCTGATGAAGTAAGATTTTTAAAAGTTTTCCAATGTGTTCTAAATGTGCATGGATCCTTTTCATGGTGATCATGGTCATCATAACATGGACTATATTCCTTAGCAGCAGTCTCAGAGTGGAGTACACAGGGTGATCTTTGGAGGCACAGGAAATGTTACAATCTACATTTTATCTCCTTTCCATCCAAAAGGCAAGAACATGGTTGTATTATTTGTCAGGATATGATGGTGCACAGGCCGGCATTGCCTCAACACATACTTGGTTTGCCTGTCAGCACATCATTGAGAGCAGATGGCAGAACCCAGTTTGACTCTCTCAAAACAGACCAGAGACTTTAAAATCACCCATAGAGAAACTTGATTGAAAGTGACACCAGTGAGACAGGCACAAGCAGACAGCAAAAGAAGTGGCAGAGTTGACCCCTGTGCTCCTAGAATGAGTCCTTAGCCTCATTAGGAGGTAAGACAACAAAAGTTCAGTTGGATCCAACAAGAAGCAGCCAGAAACTATTTAAATGGTCAGAACGACTGTTTGAAATGGAGATTTATATCTACTGCCATTAATAATGGAGCCCAAGCTGCCAGAGGCATCACCTGGTGAGAGAAAGGAGCCAGTGCAGTGCGGCATTTCAGAGCAAGCTGCCCGAGCGTGAAGAAACACCTATGCAATTTCTTTTCTTTCTATTCTTGATGCTGGGGGTGGAACCCAGGGCTTTGCAGGTGCTGAGCGTAAGCTTTACTGAGCAACGCCCCCAGCCCAGTCTCCTTGCTGAGCATAAGCTTTACTGAGCTACGCCCCCAGCCCAGTCTCTTTGATGAAATAGTCACTCAATATCTACTCCAGTGCTTAAGGAAATTTTACCACACTTGATGGTAAGCTATTTAGGAGCCTCTGTGGAGGTTTCTTCTCATTAACAGACACAAAACCATTTACCATCATAAATTCTTGTCATAGTAAACATGACAAATAATACATGGAAAACAATATGGCAGTAACAACACATATTATCAGCAAATGTTATCAATAAACATTACTAAATTTTTTTAACAAGTAGTAAAGCAGTTGAGTGTGGTGGCGCACACCTGTAATCCCAGTTATTGGGAGGCCGAGGCAGGAGGATTGCCTCAAGTTTGAGACTATCCTGGGCTACATAGTGAGCTCAAGTCCAGGCTGGACTAGCAAGATCCTATCTCCAAAAAAAAAATTTAAAAATAGAAGAGAAAACGAAAATAGTAAAACAAAGTCCAAAGTGTGGTATGTTTACAGTTTAATATTTCATTTGAATGATAAAATTAAGCAAAGATGAACCAGAGAAGATATATTCTCAAGAGTGAATGGCTTTAAAGTAGAAATAATAAGTGACTTTAAAAATACTTACTGGGAAAACTGGTTCATTTGATGGCCATGTTGCCTGGAATTTTTCTAAAAGAATTTTAGGTTAAGATTACAGCATAAGTTCACTATATGAAATATGTTATTGCCATATTTATAAGCAAGTGGTTGAAGTGCTCAAAGTTTTCAGGATATAATTGATATTTTATTTTTTTAAATAAATAGAGTAGAATTAACAAGGAGGGGAATGCTCATGAGAATCTTTGAACCTCTCTTTGTTTCTATTTGTCTTGTGACAGAATATTTAGTGTAATTACCCAAATGTGTGAACTTTTTTAAAAAACACAGTGATTTAAAGTTTATTGATTTTTCTCCATGGAAAGAATTGTTGGTCACATGCTACAAGTAAATATTAGATACAAATAAAAAGTTGAGTTGTCCTTGTAAGAGAATGAGAAAGTAAATGAGAAAGTAACTACTCTGTTAAAGAAATTGCTCATAAAGAGCTCACATTTTGAAGATGGTTGTTTGCAAATGTTTCCATTATTACAGTTCTGTACTCTGGTAACCATCACAGCACTACCATCACAAGTCTTACTTTTTTAAATATGTTTTGAGTTTGTTTGTTTGGTTGGTTGGTTGGTCGGTTGGCTTTTTGTGGGGGTAGGATTGAAGCCAGGGCCTTGCACATACCAGGTAAGCCTGCTAGCTTTGAGTTATACCTCCAACCCGAGATTTTTTAAAATGAAGAATTTCAGCATGATTGGATACCTTTGTAAAATCTAACCTGATTAAAAAGATTTTCAGAGCTAAGAAAGCATACTTAGTCATATTTCTCTTGAAATAACATTTTTAGTGAGAGAAAGATGTTTTAAATCATGAATGAATATAATTAAATTATGTTTAAAATTTAGTATATTTTAGCTTTACATGCATTTTTTCCTTTTTGAGACAGGGTCTCACTATGTAGTTCAGCCTGACCTCAAACTTGGAGCAATCCTCCTGGCTCATATGTGTGGTTTTTAAAGAGCCTATCCAATTTGGGAGAAGTTTTACACTGTGTCATAATCTATGAACTCAGAAGCACATGAGCTCAAGTTATAAATAGAAGTTGAGGCACTGGATCAGGTGTTTCCCTAGTAAACGTGATCTGCAGGTGTTGCCCAGAGGTTCCTGAGGAATCTGAGTCCGCTGACATGGGTTATAAGATGTGAATCACTGTGCTTTGATAGGGGCCTTTTGAGAAGGTGTTTTTCATGGAGTTAGGCATCTGATAAAGCATTAACTTTCTCCCTGTCTCTCTTTCTGTCTCTCTCTCGCTCTCACTCTCTCTCTGTGTTTGTGTGCATGCGTGTGTGTGTGTGTGTGTGTGTGTGTGTGAGAGAGAGAGAGAGGGAGACTGAGAATCAACCCCAGGGTGTACTGAACCACACCCCCAGCCATTTTATTTTTATTTTTTATTTTGAGACAGGATCCTACTAAATTGCCTAGCCTGACGTTAAACTCGGAATTCTCCTTCCTTACCCTCCCAAGCATCTGGGATTACAAGTATACACCACACCAAGTTCCATATACTTTTATGGAAAGGAAATGAAATTTTTATGAGGTGTATTGCTTGTATTAACGAAAATTAGTTAGCAAATTTGCCATCTTTTCTATAAGAATGAGTTTCTCTTGAGATTGTAAAAACTAGTTAAGGAATTTGAGAGGAGTAAAATCTTACTATTGCTTTATTTTAAAATTTAGAAATGGGCTGGGTGAGATGGTGCATGCCTATAATCCCAGCACTTGGGAGGCCGAGACAGGAGGATTGCTACTAATTCAGGGCCAGCCTGAGCTACATAGCAAGGGACTGTCTCAAAAAAAAAAATCTGAAAATAGTTCTAATTAATTTTCTACTTACTCTCACTCTTTCTTCAGCAAAACAGGGATTTGGACATGTTCATCAATGCCTCTAAAAATTTCAACCTCAACATTACCTGGGCTGCCAGCTTCTCAGGTAAAGACACTGCAAGTGGAGATGATGGATTGGGAAAGTGGGGCTGTGGAGAGAAACGGGGCTTTGCAGCCTACCTACCTTTGAAACCTACCTTTGCAGCTGGGCATGGTGGCACATGCCTGTAATGTCAGCACTCTTGAGACTGAGGCAGGAGGATCTTTGCAAGTTCAAGACCAGCCTGGGCTACAAAGTGAGCTAAAGGCCAGCCTGAACTGCATAGCGAGATCCTGTCTCAAAAAGACAAACAAACAAACAAAACTACCTTTGCTATTTATTAGCTGTGGGACCTTGAACAAATTTCTAAACCCCTCTCTATACCTTAGAATTCTTTATCTATAAAGTGAGCTTTGCAGTATTTAACTCCTAGAACCACATAGACTACATTAGGTTATACTTACCCATGGCTGCCTTCAGTAGGTGGTTACTACCCCTACCCTGCTACTACTACTCACACCTTCGCTGTGGTCACTGCTGTGGCACTGCCATCATCGTCTGTGTCCACTTCAGAGGTGAAAAATTGAAAGGATTCATGGTATCAAGAAATGAACACCTTTTAAATAAAATGAGATTTAGTAGGTACAGAAAACTGCACTTTGGGAATTAAATCAAGCTCTGAAACCAAGTTTTTTGTCTATGATTCGTTAAAGATCAGATGACCCTGGTGGAGTGGTTAACACAGATAACCACTGCATGATTTGATAACTCAGCAGATAGACTGGGTTTGTTTGAATCGTGCCTGTTGCTTACCTGTGCCATGCTGTTGGGCAAGTTACCTAAGCTTTCTGAGCCATTTTCCTTGTGTATGAAATGGGATAGTGAAGAGCACTTCGCTGATTGTTATGAGGATTCAATGAGGTTTTCAACGAAGTACTCAGTGTAATACTTGAAATGTGGTAACTTTCATCATCATTATTGCTGTGCTAGTACCTTACTTTTGTCAGAACACAAACCAATTAGACTGCAAAATAAGAACATAAGCTTTACACACCACTTTAGGGTTCATTAGATCATAAAAGATTGTGTAGAGGGCCAGGGGTGTAGCTCAGCGGCACAAGTGCCTGCCTGGCAAGCACAAGGTTCTGAGTTTGATTCCTGGTACCAAAAAGAAAAAAAAAAAAAGATTGTGTAGAATTTGGAAAAAATTCAGAAATCTGTAATGAGACACTTTTATGAAAAAGTCTGAAATATTAGAATGTTTGGAAAAAGGAACCATCTCAGAACATGGGAAGATTTGCAATGACTATATCAGCAGAGATGTGACAGTCTAGGCCAGTGGTGACAAACCTGTGGCACACATGCCACAGCCATGTATTTGTTATTGAAAGCTCTAAAAGGGTTTGCCATCACTGAACTAGGCTGTAAACCCAGGCTTCACTCAAGCGTGGGAAGAATTCCATTTTGCGAGTCTGTGTAATCATTCAAGTTCCTGGCTGAGAAGAACATGGAAGGTGAAAGGAATGTCTGGGTACAGATGGAGTTAAAACGGACTGGAAGGGCTTAATACAGGGTAGCTGATAGCAGAAGATGGGGCTGAGCGAGCCCTTGAGGCCCTTCCTTCCTGTTGAGACTTGAGGCCACTGCTGGTTAGGAAGTGAGGGTCTGGTGCATCGCCTTGCAGGTGTGAAGGGGAAAAGCGAAAGAAACGAGGTGATTGTTCACAGGGAATGCCCGTGCGAGTTAGAACCTGATGATGTCTGTGATTTCATGGCTGTGGGTTGACAGTGTCATGGGATGGGGAGTTGCAGGGCTTGCTGATTTGAGGCACAGGCTTGTGTATCAGCCTGCCCAACTTCAATTCCAACTCCACCCTTTGCTCTTTTTGTGACCTGGGGCAAGTTACTTAATTTCATGGAACTTCATGGAACCTCCGTTTCCTAATCTGTAAATGATAATAGAGCTGTTGTGAGGATTAATGGAGATTGAGCTCTTAAAAGCTCTTTCTGAGACGTTGTATTTAGTAAATGCTGTTATCTTCATTATTAATGAGTGTAGATTCTGTCCAAAAAAAGTCTCTTATTTTCATTCTCTTCTTCCTGACAGCTGGAACTCAAGCTGGAGAGGAGATGCCTGTTGTTTCAAAAACCAACATTAAGGAATACAAAGATAGTTTCTCTAATGAGAAGTTTGATTTTCGCAACCACCCAAATATCACTTTCTTTGTTTATGTCAGTAATTTTACCTGGCCTGTCAAAATTCAGGTAAGAAGTGCTTTTTGGCCTCATACGTGCACAGATGGTGAAATTTCTCTAGGGGAAGACTAAATTCGCTAATTTGGAATTTGTGGTAAATGAGATGTACTCTGTTGCTTTGCCTTTGACTTATAATACCTGTGCAAAGGAGTGCTGAACATCTGAGCACTGGGGAAATGATTGTGCCAGGGCTGTCTTATGTCACTTACAAAAAGAATTTATAAGTACTTTTGAAAGCAAGCTGGCATATAGCAGATTTGGTTACTACAGATGTATTTATTTCTTCATTGAACGCTTGCCATATAGAAGCCAGTAATGTTAACCAAAGAGCTTTAACTCTGGGATGAATAAGGGGAGTAGAGAGGAAATAAATACATATAAGCGGTGAAAGCCAGTGTGGAAAGTGACCTCAAAATGCTCTCAAAGTTTAAGACAGTGTAACTGAAGGCAGTATGAAGTGGTGTGTAAGAGCGTGTGCCTTGTGATCTGACAGGTGATTTGATTCATGGCCACTGTGCATATCAGGGAGTCTTTCCAAGTCCCAGATTTGTGCATGTGACTCAAGGACAGTTGTAAGGGGTTGAGTTGCCTGTTACAGCCTATGTTGTCATCAGTCTGCTCTTTTCCTGCTTCCAGGGGAATGGGTGCTCCTTCTGTCAAGACCCATGGCCCCGTTTGTCCTGTCCTCTGAGCTTTTGCCTCAAAACTGCCTGCTGCTTACCTCCTTAATTTTGAGTGAATGTGGAGGAGAGGGATGAGAGGACTTTGAACAACTGGTTCACTTTTAGCCATAGAAATGTGGTTATTGGGCTGGGACTATTTATGTGATCAACTTTGGAAGTAAGTCAGCACTGCTCAGCTAGAATGAGTTTGGAAGTTAGTTCTGGTGGCTGTGACTTCATGCCTTGGGACTGTGACAGAAAAGTAGCCTTTTTCTTTTTTGGAAGTGGAGGACAGGAACTATGTTGTGTTTCTTCTCACAACCCTCTCACCTTTTCCTGTAGCTAGTTACAAAATTGTTCATCCTCAGATCTGCTTCTCCCTTTACTCTTGCGCTTGGCTACCTTCCTCAGTCTTGTAAACAAGGACCACATTCTCTGTTTCCTCTTACCTTTCCACCCTTCCGCCCACAGCAGTCTGACTTCTTCCCCACCACACCAGAAACCATTCTATCTCAGTGAACCCTGAGGACTGAATTCTTCAGTCCCCTTTTCTTTCTTGCTGCATAACTTGAGTTGCTGTCTTTCATGCCTTTCTTTCCCTGATTCTCTGGCCAGTCTTCAGGAAATCCTCTTCCTTAGACACTGATGTTGTCTACAGTTCAGGCCTTGGTCCTTTTCTCTCTTCCCTTTACTTGCCTTCCCTGGGTATGCCATCTCACGCGCAGGCCCTGGGATACTGCCTCCTTGTGAGTGCCACACCAGTGTTCTTGGCTCCTGCTTCAACATCTCTGCCTGGATCCTCACAAG